>UXSR01005310.1:0-33330 GCA_900604375.1 Mesocestoides corti | reverse complement strand
CGGACTCACGGGCGTGCCTTGAGGAAGGCGAGAGTGCGGGAAGGGAGAGGAGGACAAAGAACAGGCCAGACCGGCGTGCGCGGGTCGAATGGCGCGCGTCACAACTCTTACCTTTGATTTCCGTAGCTGCTTCAATCAAAATTTTTTGCTTGTTGAGTTTTATGCTAATTTTTCTTCATTTTGCTTTTATACATCGTCCCTTGGCTGATTTTTACATTATCATTTAAAAATTGTTTGTGTGATATCAGATTTAAGGCATTAAAAAGTCAATCATCCGTTTTTCTTACATACATTTGTACTGATGATAAACATTGTGAAGTTGTGCGAAATACAGCTTTAAAAATCTATTTCCTACTGACAATTTTTTGAACTTCTCAGATATGTTTTTGCTTTTTTAAAAAGTTGATTTCTATTCCTATTATGTAAACTTAGGAACTAACTATCCTTTGTCCTAAATTCAAAGAATTTGCCCATGTTTATTTGGTACAGGCTTTAGTGTGTGGTCATCTATCTTTCAACTGGTCATTTTACTTCCAACTTCTCTAAATGGAGTTTAGTTCGGGCTACTTAGCTTCAAGACTTGGATGTAATTTACGAATTTTTAGCTCCTTTTCTGTACAACATTGACCATCGTAATTGTTTACTTAGAAAATTCCTCCTTTAAATATAACGATTTTGAAATACTTCACGAATTTCTGGTAAAAAGCTTTTTTTAAATTTTAAACTGAAAAATGATTATGCGCATATCTCGTGGGTTTTTATTTGCATTCAATATTAAAGACATTGTAATCCGTAATTTTCCTTAATTAACAATGGGGTACTCAAGCGTCAGCGATATCACTTTGCGTCAAGTGTCGATCTTAATGATATTAAATAGTGACCGAAACCGCTTCAGCTACTTTCCTCATCATCTTTTCTCGTTTAAGAACTGACGTGAGAGGTCGAGGTGAATAATTTTCACAAGCATACCATTTAGTGAAATTTCGAATACTAACATCCGATATGGCGCATTAATCATATTTCAATTACCTCTTATTTTCTATTAAGAAGAACGATTTTAACATCAAAAAAATGTTCTGCTCTTTAGAAGTCTGACTATATTTGAACCCAAATCTCAAACATGGCTGCAATTCACTTCAAGTGATCATAATGGGTTTGTTCAAGTCGTAATTGGGCCTGATTTTATCGGCAAATTGTTCCGTGGCATAAAATGCAGTCAATAAGGCGTTGTTCGTATTTGATTTTTTACATTTACGCACCTTGGGTATGACTTCAGCTAACACACTTTTTGATTGGAAATTGAACTTTTATGGCTAAGTACGTTGTTAGAGATGTCAGTCATAAAGATGCCAACTGCAATTGCTTCGGTTAGTAAAGTCAATCCAAGGACAAAAGTCTATTTTCGAAGCCTTTAATGGGTTATTTTTAGTGGTAGTATGAAAACGGATCACTTTGGAATTTGTGGTTCGCTTTTTTAACTTTACTATTTTTTTTCACCAGCATAACAGAACCACCTTTCGGATCTGTGCTAAAATGCGCAAATTCATGACCTAAGCCACCGAAGCTTCACAGGGACTGGCATCTTAACTAACTCGGAGTAAATTTTTGAGGTGAACTGATTTGTATATGCGAGGCTGGGAAAATGCCTGGTTGTTTATTCATTTTTTTTGAAAGTTTGCTTACGAACTTCTCCAAAGAATTTTAAACACTTGCCATTATTGGTTGAGTCCGTTTGCTTTCATTACGTGGTTCTACGCTAAAGGAATTGCTTTGTTTTGTCTGATCACGCTGTCCTTGTCCTTGTAGAGATTTGTTGATATCAACAAATGGCGTAACCAAAAACCCGAAGCTGCTGGGCCTCAAAAATCTCCGAATTTCGATTCGGAAATGAGCCCATTTCAATCGGATCAAACGGATTTACCTGGGTCACTTCAACGCTTACCACAAGGACCCTGATTGGTTATTTGAAGGCCACTCAATTCGCGCGTGGTGGTAGAAACGAAAAGGGAAGTTCTTTCAAGCATCAGCGAACTCTCAAATTTGGCTTTGATTCTCAAAGGATGATTTCCTTAGCCTTTTAATTTATGGCTTGCAGTTATTAAAATGGGGTACTAATTTTATTCTCATATTTTTAAAATAGATTGGCGCTTAGAATAAATTTTAACAGAAGTGGATAAGTGTTTTCCGTTACACATATAAAATGGCACCAACATTTTGAATAATTTTTTTTAAATTTATATTTGGCCTCGGCTTTATGTCAAGACTTCGAAATAAAAGAAGTCGTTTAATTGTTGCTTTCAAGTTGTTGACCACTGCTGATAAGTAGTCCAAAACTCCACCATGCGCACGGTTGTCTCGCAAAGCCCTTTTGAAATTGGCGCATGCTTTACTTACTGTAAAACAAACCAATTTGGTTGTTAGATTCCGATGTTTACTTAGCTGGTGCTACCCTAACAGTCTTCTTACCTCCAGACTAAACGAGAGTTCCATCTAACTGCACAAATTAACATATGCTGCACAATAGCCAGGTCACAACAAACATGCAGGATTGCTTTCATACCCGAATTCGGATTTATAAAACTGGATTGTGGTAAAGGCCCGAAGAACGTCTGCACTGATGAGGCTTGCGAATGAAAGCGGGTGGGATTTTGCAGTTTCATTAATTCTGCTTAGAACCCCATTTTCGAAATCCTAATTAAATGCAACATTACGTGTAGCACATGAAAAAGCTTAATAAGATAAATCATATCTGTTCAGCGTGATTTTTGGATGGAATCCCTATATTCAGGAGCACAACTTTCACAGTTTTATTCAAGTTTGGTTACACGCCTGAAAATAGCTTTTAATGTGCAAATTGCGGTTAAAATTCAAATAAACGCCCATCGAATTTAACCCCCTCAGACCCCGTCACGCTAAATTCACATTTAACATGTGGTCAAATGGTTGCATACACGAATCCCGTCAACGCTTAATCAGTAGAGCTTTAAACCCGCCTACGTACGTTGGAAGGAGAAGCACACCATTCTAAGGCTTCGTAAAAATTTAGCTACCAAACCACGTAATCCAATAATTCATCTAAAACTAGTTACCTGTTCTACTGGGGCAGCTAAACACGACCTTGACATAGCAATCTTGATTAATTGCATTTAAAATTATGAAGTGTTATTCAGTTTCACCTAATTTCATGCACGTTGTGAGTTGTACGAACTATTTTTTAAACTAAATTAACGTTTAGCCCTTCGAATAATGCATTTCGCACTGAGCATAAGCTTTTAAAGACATTTTATGGGTGAAAAATATCCATTTGACATTCCACCTCGTTGCGAAGTTGAATTAGTAGGACAATCGTGTGCACATAAAACATGAAATAAGCAAGGTGCATCGTTTAGAACTATTTTGCCATGACCAGTAAAATGTATCGTTAGATGAAAAAAAAGGTTAGATATGAAGGGTAGCCTGAAACAACGATAGCGTTACTGAAGAAGAAGAAGAAGAAGAAGAAGAAGAAGAAGAAGAAGAGAGACCTCTTAATCCACTATGGAGTCTCCCGATCACTTCACAGTCAGGACATCTTGATGTGTTAAAAGAGAAACGTTTTTTTCTAACTCCATCCTTTGAGCTTTGAGTTTTTATCCGTTTAATATCACAACAGAACTGATGTGAAAACGAGCAACTTAATTCTGATGATTATACTTTTATCTTTACCACAACAAATTGTGGATCTGAATCTTGGTTAGGGCCTATCGAGGTCGAATTAGTTCTCCATGTCCACAAGGTTCTCACTTCACCTCTTTCTAGAAGGCAGAACATCCGGAAGGAGTACCTCTGAGTCCCCTTGTGGCATTTACTCCAAGGAACGTGTCAGTTATGGATATCATTTGGTCCTAACATTTATGTGAAAATATTTTGATTGCTATTTGTGTACTTTTATCCTTAGTTTATTATTAAGGGTTTACTTGACACTTGAGAGTAATGCTCTCACCAACATTTGACTTCATTACTTACCAGGTGTGCTTTAAGTTTTGTGTTTGCTACTCGAAAATTGTGAATTCAAACAAAAACAAGCACCGTAGTAATTTTGGTTTATGATTTACTGTTCCAATGATAAGTTAAGACCAGTCTGACACTGTGGGTGTCTCGACCAAACAATTTTGACATCGTCTACGGATGCACATGAAAAACAAGAATCACCTTCGGATTCCCAAAGTTTCTGGCATTGCAAAATGCATCTTTTGTACCACAGGATCCTATTTAGGGTAATGTATTTTTCGTAGTAGAATAATTGATGGCCAAAATTTGTCTTTTATGACAATTTTATCGCTTATTTACCATCAAGTTGACGCTGAGAACGTATGGGAAAATTATAAATGAGATGCAAGTCAACACAATACTGACCAAGGAATGTTTGAGGATCTCTCGCTAAAAATGTTATCCTTGGAGAAATTTCTTATGCCGACAAGAACCTTTGTGGTAAAAACAAAATTAATGTTTGTTTCCCTCTTGCGCTCTGACCTGTCATGGTGCCCACGGGGGTAGAGATTGTGCTCACCGCTTTGTGCCTCATCGCCAAGTCTTAGTCACCACAGCCAGCCATGTGCAAATTTAACACTCAAATAAACACCTGGTGCTGCGCTGGCCAGTGGAGGCGATGCTGAATCATTCACATTTGCATTCACCACAACCCCCTGTGCCATTTCGGCCACTTCGTGTTTTGTGTCAAGTGGACAGACGGTCTGCTGACGAATTCCGTTCTCATTTTCTAACACACGTCCATGACATTTCATCCAGGGGCGAGTGGCCTTAGTTTCGACGGGGGGGTGGGGGATGAACATATTTTAATATCCACGTCGCGATTGGTTGCTCTGTCGGCAGGCCCACCCCAAGCTTTGCAATCGGAGCCCACACTTATTGCCACCGCTTGCTGAGGCCAATTTTCTACTGTTTTCATCGAGCAAATAATTCTGTTAGTTACAACGAATCATCTCAAGTTTGACCCTATAGACCAATTCTAATAATCAGGTACGGAATACATACCTATTCAAAAGGTGTAATCAATGAGCATATTGTGAACCAGCCTTTTTTGTCTCAATGTTTCTGTTGCTCACGTGCTACTATATTTACATTTTATATTAACCACTTAGTTTCATAAGTTTATATTCAGTAGTGATTACCTTAATGTTAATGTGAAATTAAAAACTTGAGCGCATCGGGCTATTGGCCCTTCCAGGTAATCACTGATGCCTCAAAACTCAAGCAGATTACGTACAAGGAAATTTGGCAACTTATTGGTGCTCCTTTCCACACACCCCTAATTTTGAATGAGGTCTTTTTGAGAAGCACTTTTTTGTTCACACCAAAATTCCTACCTTTCCGATTCTACTTCCGGTCACGTTAACTCTTTTTACACCAATTAGTTCACTAGTTTTTCAACCAAAGAATGAAGATGCCCGTATCGAAATCCCGATAACTTAAGAATCATATCCTCTCTGAAATACTTGCAAATAAACTCAACTTCTCTGGCGCTAAAATTCTTACCTTGAAACAGTTTTTTTGCCTTGTGTAAAGAGTACTCATTCACGAAACGGGGTCAAAGCGAAAAGAGAAAAATGCGGAATAAATCAACTTTCGACTACCCCTGTTCGAACATTTCAGCGTTAGATCAGCTCCTAATTACTTCCCTCTCTTCGCCCAATCTAGTCTTATTTACCGCATTCAGCTTGATCAGATTTACGCCTAAAACAAGGAGCAAAACACGTAGCCTAGAGCGATGAGTTCTGTTTAAGGGTTGATCAGCGTGGATTAGGAGCTGGTGGCTCACTGCTCCCGGAACTCACGCCTCAGTCGTCTCTCGTGGCACGAGGTCAAGCAGTTGCCAGGCCCATGTGAAACGATAATCAGCTGGGTAAACGTCCGTTGCTAACGCCTGTTGTAAGGACTTGCGAAGTAATTGTGTTCCACAACACTTCGTTCAGTGCCGTCTATTCTGAATACCTATTCCAAATTATTCAAAACCAGTTAAATGTGCACGACGGATCTTGTAAGGTTACGTTAAATTCTCAATTCATGCACTTATTCGTAAGTTTATAAAATTGACATTAGGAAGCCAACGAATAAATTACACATTCCAATCTCTGATAACTGCTCGGACATATTGACTTAGCTATAACCGTTATCAAGGGTCCTGATTAAGAAAATCATAGGAATCTGTAAGCCTTCATCGGCAGACTCAAGACTAAGCCTTGATAAACACAAACGTACTTTTTGGTCACTAGAACATCGAAAAGTAACACATCATATACAATTATCCATGCCGATGGAGACTGGAAGCTGAACGTGATCTTAATACAGCACATATTTTCAGCGTTGACCAAATGCTGAGGTATCACGCACTCGCATCCATACCGCCCTGCCGACAAACTAGTGCGCAGCATGCTAACGAGGCAGGCTTTTCATACGAGGTAAAGTGTCCTCTTAACTTCTGTGTCACATGTGCGTTAAGGACATCATAGCCAAACAGCACAACTACTGTCAGCATTTATGAACACAAGACATGCCAATGAAATTGATTTTCACTACGCTGCCCTCGTTGACAGTTATCTAATTCTTTGTTTTTTAGTAATTATTCAAAAGTTCCTTGACTTTTTTTTTTCATTAAAAGCACTCAAGTAATTCAAACACATCGTAAACGAGCAGATGACGATAAGAAAATGAGTTTTTACGATTTAGTTAAACGTTTGTGATTGAAACTCAACCTCCATTTCTGAGGTTAAGTACCTGTAATCTATGATCGGCACTTTTTTAGGCAAGACCTTAAAAGCAAATATTACTGACCACTTTAACCGGGCCAAAGTGTTGTACCACTTACCGAAAAGAACTTAATCTCGCTCATAAACTATTTTACAACAAATAGTCCCAGAATATAAAATTTGGACCCTGATTTTTTGTTGAAGTCTGTGAGTTAAACAATGGTAAAAAAAACGTCCATCTTGAAATATTAGTGTAGATTCAAATCCACTTCACTTTGTACATAAAAAAAGATGCGGCACATTTTACATGATTTTAGAAAGTGATATGCACATCCGTCTGAATATTATTATTGGTAGTAAGGGTTCCTTTGGATGGATAAACTAATCAGGCTCTCCCTACCGCACTTTGTGTGAAGTCTTTACTACAAAAGTAGTGTTATTTGAGATTCATTTAACTAAAACCACTCCACCATTTAATAAGGCCGAGTGAAAACCTAAATGAATTCATTGCCGCCAGTGAACCTCGATGCTTTAACCATTATCACTTTTAAGGAATTTCTTCATGACCGCAGAAATTTTAGAAGCATAAACTACCCGTCACCTGTAAAAGGATTTGAAAAATCAGATGCCTCATACAAGATCGATTACTCATATCCTTTGCAAAATACATCTAGTACACAATATATGAAAGTTCAGCGATTTATTATCGAATTTTCACTACAAATTGACACAACTGCACAAGTTGGTATTTTTTGTTGAATTACACTGCTACTCACAACTCTATCCTTTACCACATTACACATGTCCATCAGGTTCATTGCTGAAGTTGATGTTCCATCGTAAACTGACGTGATTCTTAATGTAAGCGTTCGTTTTCAGGGTCTAATGGCAGGCTTCATCGGCGTTTACAAAATGGGTGGCACTGTTATTGGGTTTTTCGCGCAAACCACAAGAAAATTGCCTGAAGGTATTTGACACAGTCACTTATGATCATCTTTCAATGTCTGGGTATCAAAACAGAGAGATTTTCGGTTTCACATACCCAATTTACTAGGAGATCAATGACATTATAGTCACAAATGTTCACGATGGCAACTGATTTCAAATCCACCACTTGGTGCATTTTCACAAAAGCGATTAAGCAATCACAAATGCACTTTAGATGACGTATTTTACTTCGGTACTGTGAAAACCTTGAAGAAATATGTGCAAGGGGAATTTGTTTCCAAAGGGTTGAGTGAAGAAAAGCCAGCTTACCTGTCAGCATAACCCGTCATCTTTTGTTACGAAAGGGGTTGATCTCGCAAATCGTTGTTGTTCTTTGAATAATTAGTCCTAAATTATGCTCGTCGATAAAAGCGAGGTAAACTAGTTAAAGTGCTAGTTGGCAAAGAAATTGTGTTTTTTGTAACAATGAACTAAAGATACCTGGGCGGACAATCCGCCACTTCTAAAACGCCTCCATGGTGGACGGTTTGGGGTTAACTCTCGGCAGCTTTATCGTAGGGGCAGAAAAAACAAGCAATGACATGACTGTAATTTTAACTTTTGTATTAATTAGACACTTACTTGGGCATTTTGGGATTTCCTCAACTCTTCTTGTCCCGCATTAGATTCGGTGATTGGTTGAAGTAGAAACGATGATATTAGTAGCAGATTCTAAGAATAGTCCTTCCCCTTGACTAACTTCCACCCCGTGCTGAAAAATGAATAAAATCTAGCTAAATCTATAGTTACTAAATTCGTTAATATACCATCTGATCCGACCAATATCCATTTTAAATATTTGCACATGTAGATGACACTTACATTTCATGGCAATTTGTGAAAACAAAGCAAAATTTTTTTTTAAATTAAGGGTCTTAACAAGACGACAAAGTATGCATGCTATGCTGTAAAATGCTCCACTAAACAGTCAAAACACTAATCCATTACTACGATTTTCAATATCTGAACTTTCGAATCATATCGTGACATTTCGGTCATGTCTTCTGGGGCGATTAGTGAAACTTACTTTAGTGAGATATGATGGGAATTTTTTTCATAATTAATATCTTGTTACTTGCATTCACTTTTTCTCGATTTGAGTAAAATTCCAAGCCTGAAGTGCTATTAAACTGACAAATCACAAGATTAAATAGAATCCTAGTTTGCAGACGAAATCAAGTTACGTCAGTGAAAATAATCAGTTATTAGAATGTTGGTTTATTTCATAAGTCAAATAATTCAGTCATCGAACTTTAGATCCCGCATTTTTATTACGTATGCGAAGCGCTTGGTCAGTATGAAAACTAGTTTTCATGAACAAACTATGAACTGCAGGCACTGCTCTGAGTTCGATAGTTTTTCGCTTTATGCTTTTTGGTAAATTGTGATCTTCCATAAAATGTGCTCAGAATTCAATCCTTTAAAATTTTAGTCACCTTGGACTTACTGTTAAACTAAACTGTGCTGATACTGCTTCAATACGTCTGAAACTTGTGGTAGACGACTGTAGAAAAATTTAATATGCATTTTACTTAGTCCTTCCCATGATATTGTTGTGAATCGTGTTTATTCACACACTTCTTAATCCGGTAGCTCCATCCACAAACACAGGGTTCCCCCTTTCGCAGCATGTCGCCAGCCGCGCGGATCCTCAACTGCCCCCTCATTCACTTTGATATTTATCTTGGATTATCCTCACACATAGGTCTCGATGTTAGCGCATGTATGACTCACACATCCGAGGTATAAATATACGCGCGCAGCCCCCACACGCGACACGAGACACCAGCGTGCTTGAGCTAAGAAGTAAACGATTGTGTCCACGTCCTCTGCGACTTTTTTCTTCATCGCGAGTATTAGGCAAGCGTAATCGGGCTAGAGTTAATTCAGTGGCCCAGCCGTGGTTCAAGACCACATGCTGGGGCCCACAACAATATTAGGGATGATGGTTTCTTATTTTCTTACTATTAGAAACATAAGTAAGTTGTGGATAACTTGATCATTGTTGTTCTTATTGACCTTTGCTCCACACAATTTCTAATTTCAATCTTATGGTTTGTAGTACCTATTTTCCAGAGTTTTCGAACTGACTTTTCTGCAGCTGATTCGTCGTATCTTCATGTCATTTTATTAGGACTTGGACATCAACGATGGATTGCAACTGGTCTTTTGCAACGTCCATTTACAATCTTGCCCTGGAAGAGTAATGGAATTACTTTATCTACTTACTTTTACAAATTGTTATTGGGGGGGAACAAATATCAGGTGATATTTTCTGTATTAATCAATTAAAGGACACTACAAATTACTTTATTTTCCATTTAAGGAGAAACTGTCGTTTTTAGCTACGGGTGAATTAATAAAGGCTGTTTGTCTGAGTATATTTGATTCGGTACATTAGCAGATAGCTGTACATCCACGCACCCTTTAAATTCATCTGTCATTGTGGTCATGAGGTTGGAGGCGCTCACAACTCACCCTCAGGTGGCATCTTCATTCTCCATGCATGACCTCCTGCACTAACTTGATCATACTTAGTCTAAATCAGAGCAGTTATACAACGCATAGTTACTACAAGCTTGGTAGCCGCATTCAAATTTACAACATCATTAAGTTTTATTACTGTGATGTTTAGTGGCTACATTACTTACTGCTATTTTACACAAGGTATTATAGGTGCTGTGAGAAGGACAAACGTCAATCATTTGCAACATGACGTTTCTGGTACTTGCACACCAATGCCAAATTATCATCCTTGGCAAAAATGTCGGAAAATTATGAGCGAGGATTTGGCTGTCATGAATAGCTAATAACGTCTAGTTTTAGGCCAAATCTTGTGTTCTTATTTGAGCTTAATAAGAATTATGTTTGAAACATGACGTCTAAACCACATAAGCTCCAGCGGCAAATTTGCATCCTATTTCGACAATATTTGGTCTGAGGTTCATCCTGTGGCAAAAACGGGGCTTCGATGCTCCCCACTTTTGTTCTGCCAGTGGAGTTGTGACCACCTTGGGCTAGATAAACGCATTTTTCCGATAAAACCAGCCGTGAATCAAGATCGGGTGAACCCACCCAGCAAGAATTTATGCCCACAATTTGAGGTGGTAGCTGACGCAGCTTGAGACTTAGTTTAAAGCCATAAGATTTGAATATGTAGACTGGAGTGAATTTCCCCGAGACAATAGCACAGCCGATAGACTAAGGAATGCAATAATCCTCAATAACGTCCTTCTACCATAGTATGTGACTTGTGACTGCGAAGGTGCATGCTGGTGAAACCGACTCAATGCGAAATGCAGGTTGTGGCCTACTTACATTCAATGTGATTCACTTCCAAAAATAATGACCTCGGTTAGAACTATTGTGATTACGCATGAACTTACCAGTTAGCAAGTGTAGATTTTTTTGGCCAGACAGGACAAGATGTATTTATAACGGAATCGGGTTTCCATGGAGGCCCTTACGCTTGGGTTAATTTGAAAGCTTGTATAGTCAAAATTATATTCCAACATTTATTGTGAGTAAGACTACATCAAATTGAATGCTAGGTTAATTTTAAATCACTTGGTACCCGATTGATTTATCACCAAAATCATAAAGAAGTCAACTAGTACCATTAAAAATACCAAAAACGAAATGGTTGGTGCGTAACGTTACTCTGACTCTGAGCCTCAGACCTTCACTTTCCTCTAAGGACATAGCCATTGGCGTGGCAAAAGCGCACACGATGTCTTCACGTGGTCATTGCGATTTTCACTAAATGGACCTACCCTCAGAGAACTTTTTTTCCAAGACCACTAGTCAGTTTGTATACAAAAAAAACAATGTCTTCCTTTTCGAATTTCCAAAAATTCTACTTCCTAAATTGGATTTCATTGTTTTATCCTATAATTCTATGATAAAGCACTATAACAATGTGTGGCAAGTATTCAAGACGCAGAGGAACTAAGGATTAGCATTGGATTTGTTTTGATTGGAATCAGGCGCTAGAAGTTTCTCGGAAATTCAACTGCGCTAGCCTGACTGCTTATTTTATGCGGAGAAATTTTGTGCAGTATCAGCACAATACTTGCTATCTACCACTTAATTCACTAGCAGAAGCTTCCCAAAGGGCCAAAAATGTTTGCATGCACTCACGATTTATGTGTCATTAGTCATGTTGCCTGAATCTTGTGTAGTTCATTTGGCATGTTACCTGCCAAATTGACTATTGTGAGTTAATTATAGAAGCGCCAGTAACGGTAACAAAATTTAACGCACAGGTTACAACGTAGCTTGAATACTTAAGAAAACGTGAACATTCATTGAAATTTTAAATGTGCAATAGAGAAGACATGACCCAATATCGGTGCGATTAACAAGTACAGCCAAATTAATCATGTACAAGTGCAATTTTTCAAGGACTCTTTCAATCCTGATTTAGGTTAAGGTGGTGCATGTAAAATATATTTTTGGTTATGAAACCTGAACCAGTAATGAGTGGCCTGCTGATACAATGAATTGGCATGGGATGACTAAAAATAAGGTTGTGGTAATAAATAGTGTTGTTTTTTTTTATTGTTCTCCCGTTTTCCATCTTATTACGCTGAATTCTACAAACGGACACTATTTCCATTTGTGTCTACCGCTGATTGTGCTTGAGAATGAAGAAGTTCAACGCGGCATTGAGTTATAAGGAATGCCCTGGCATTTTGAAGGCATAGATTCCTGTGACCTCAACTTTGTCCTAAGTTTCTGCTGAGTGTTAAATTATACTTCTGTGATAATTAGCATGAAAGTGGGATGATTACACCTAGGCATTGCCATCATGAAGAGTGGAAAGAATTGTGGATCTGGTAAAAGCTCTCTTAATTTATTAGCTCAAGCAATACAAGAATGTCGAATGTATTTTACAAATATTTGTGAGTCAAAAATCCACTACTTACAAAAGAAACCTTTCCCAAGCCCAACGAAAAAATTCGACTTTAAAATGAATCTAGTACCTAAAACTCCGTTTCGAGTGGTTTGGTACGCAACATGTCAGTTTATATTTAGTTCATCGGAGTCGCCTTTCGTAGTATTTTCAAGATTAATGGGTGGCTGAACCCACGGAATATGTTATGGACTGGTTTTCGTTGACTAAACCTGACCAAATAAACCAAGAATTCCGAATTCATTTCAATCGTGTGTGAGGACACCCTAAGTGCCATATTCACTGCTTACTTCCTCATTTAGGAGAGGCTTTTAAGTTAAATCACACATTCGAGGGATTGTGAAAGTCCACCAACACGTGCAATCCTATACTTTAAGGCTGGAGTTAATCTTCGGGGGATGGTTCTCAACACAATCTGCACAAAACCGACCCAGGATTAAAAGCGCTTCTCTACTGATAATCCGTGGCCTTAGCCTCAGGGTAAAATTTTCGCGATATTAAATCATAATTTAGACAAAGAACATGAGGGGTGGAAATCATGACGAAATGTTTCAAACTATAATAACAAAATAAAATGGAGTTTTGGTTCGTTTTGAAAAACAAATTTACGTTGACGTATTGGTTGATTGCTTAAATTCGATTCCAATTTGAAACCATCAAAGTTCTGGAAGGTTTCAATGACTCTTGAGTTGCATGTGATCAAGGTTTGTAATATTGGAAACGGTGCCCTTTTGATTGGGCCCATATATTTAGTGTGGACGTGAATCTAAATTGCTTTAAATGGTGGATTTTAGTCCACTTTACAACAGTTGATCTCTCAGTCATCTCTTTAGTGTTGACTCGTGGATTATTATAATCTACCCTATCGCGGATAAAGCCGGAGCGACAGTTTTTGGCTAAGATTCAAGTCATCAAAGTAAAGTCCACTAAGCTGTTTCAACTATTTTAGTAGTAGGAACACGACTCAACCAACCGTCTTAAATATTCTTGACACAGTTTCAACACTCGATTCTTGTAAACTCGTGTAACATAACATGCTGAAAATGCACCATTTAATTTTCATTTTGAATACTAATTTTGCACATGCATTAGGTTATGGTAATTTTTGTAACTTTATGTTGACTCACGACGCATATTGCAAGTGCATGTTTAATGTCATCTATGAAATTTGGCTCGAAATTTTGCGATATATTTCACTGTGAGAGATTATATTAACTCCGTGCTTTTAATGCAGAGTTTATAATTCATTATGCAATTAATTTTACCCCTAAATGCCATTCAATGGGAATTCAATTTGCAGGTCACTCTTAAATCGATATTTATCAGAACAGCAATAGATTGGGATTGTTGTTCCACTGGCTTCAACAAATTTTCTTAAATGGGGCATTCGCTGTGAATGGTAGGTGACGAACATGATGGACGATCAAAATATCCCCTACTAGGGACCAGGTACTAAACAGCATTTCTTAAAATTCTTCCCAAAAATTTCGTCAAGTGGAGAAAATGCTATCCAAGATGTTTGAGGCAAATCAAAATCTAGACCTCTTGATTCATAATCTATATGTTCTTTGTTCGCACACTTTTTGTTAATAATATCCTCTTAATACTTTGCATGCAGCCGTTTTCGTGCTTTATTTGTTTTGAACGTTATTCCAAAAAAACTATTCCAGATATCCATTTATAGAAATCTGTAACAGGGAATACTTGATGGCAACCTGCTCGGATTAAGCTGATTTAGCTGATGTTCTAATGCTCTAATGTTCCAGCCATTAAAGTGCGTTTTGCGGAACTCAACTAGTGGTCCTCCTAAGCGGGAACGATTGTTTAACCAGATCAACTTATTTCTTGGGAACAAATTACGCAAGGACTCGAGCAAGGAAAAATAATTATTCCAACCTACGAAACAACTAAGCTGTAAAGTTTTTTGGTTCGTATCCCGAGGTTAGCTAAACCGAGGAATTGCATGAGAGCATTACGGTTTTGCCCCTATAAAACGCTAAGTTCCGAAGCCTGATTTGTGCCTAGTTTTGTTGTGCCCCAAACCCGCGAAATGCGTCATCTGAAGTGCATGCAAATGTGCATGCACTGCGTGGCTTGGCAAGACCGAGTCACGTGATCGAAAAAACGTTAATTCTGGCGTCGAAATAGACCGCTGGCGGCAATGGAAGTTGTGATCACAAATAATGACGGTAAATGAATAACCCTGGTTTAATAAAAAAAAAGAGGTGATTCACGATTACTCCAGAAAAAATAGAATATTATTGTTCGCGCATCTAGGTGGAGCTGTACGGGAATTGTACCACAGTAATGGTTTTCATGTAGCCTATATTGAAGGCAACCGCATTTGCTTCCAGTGACATGAGTTATTGAAGACAAGAGACTACCTTTGGAAGTTCGTTAATGGCATTTGTGACTGAATTACAATGAATCTGCTTAAAAATAAACAGTTTTTTTTATAATAAGGTAATCATGCGCAACAAATGTTTGTGAATGCCAACGAAAAGTGTAAAGGTCTCTTCGGCCTTTGCCACTCAGGCTGCTGGCACTTAAGATGCTTTTCAAAAGTGCTACACTGTCTCCAGGACCTAGCATTATGAACCTGCTCATTGCACATTGACACAAGGATATATAAGCACTGCGATTGAGAATCTGTTTATAACTATTCTGATTTGCCAGGTACTTAGTTCTGCTATTCAAAACCAATATTCCAGAGTTCAAGACACGCTCAACAGAAAGTAGCCCGAAATGCCTGCTAGCGCTGCAGCACGAAATATCTTAAACTAATTTAGGTTTCGCCTGCAGGCTGGTCAGGGACTAAAGCTAAAGAGTTTTCTCTTTTACGTTTTTATTACCTTAGAAGAAGCAGCCCTAAAACTTACTTTAGCTGGAGTCGAAAACATCTTCAGTTCACCGCTGTATCAGCCTAGCCGATTTCCAGAAATTACCATTAAAGCATTTTAGTTTTCCTTTAACATATTTCAACGCTAGCATGGTCAAAATGTGTTATCTGTTCTGATTATTAAATACTTAAGTCGACCACACACCTGCAAAATGTCTAATAGCCCACGGCAAAACCAGTTATTCAAAATATCAATCACTTAAACAAGTAGTCAGTATTTATGGATACACAATATTTCTTCAAGTGAGGTTGTCTGCTAAAAATGGTGTTTCCCTAAGACTTGATTTAGGTAACTCAGCTCCTCTCAGTTGCATTTGCTTCATTAGGAATGCCGATTATTTCTGCTAAGGAAAGGCCTAGAGCGGGAACCACCATCTATAAATAGTGACTCCTCTATGCTAACTAACAGATGTAGCAACTAAATCACAATTTTTCGCCAAACGCTACATTACATAAAATTTTAGCAAAAAGAATTATTCGTGTGATACCAGTGAGCGTGTATACGAGGAGCGAATATTTAAAGAAAGACTTAATCGATTAAAGCGTGAGTATAGCTGAACAAATCAGCTTCTCTTCAATAGAAGTTAATCAATGAATCAGAACGTTCGTCATGTAGCCACATAGTTTAACACATTATCGTACTAAACCTCAGTATCTCAAATGTATCCGTTCCTGGCGGTAAGTATAATATTAATGTGGCATCAATAATGCGGAAACATCCGGAGGCACGAGTTTTTGTAAGGCTTCAACGATTCAAGCGACTTAATGAAAATAGCGTATGGATGTTTAGACGCCACTGGAAATTAGTCTTTGATAAAACAGAGCGTGGGAATTACCTAGCAATTTACGTTTCGTTAAATTTTTAAATTTTTTTAATGATATTACGTTTATCAGCGACAACCCACGGTTAGCTCATTTGCCCTGATGTGCTTTAGATCTGTGGTATCTGGTTTAGCGTGCAGCTGTGGTTTCACGTTACAAATTGTGGTCTTTTTCGATTGTAATATGTACCATCTACACACCCACACAAGAATGCTTCTAAAATGCGTCAAAACACTTCGATTGCAAACTTATCGACTAGCTATAAGCACTCCGTTTTTATCACCCTAATGTTCACGACTTCCCCAATGTCTGTTTATACATCCTGCTAATCGCACACGTGTTTATGCATCTCTCAAGCATTCATTACCAGGCGCACAACTTACACTGAAGGTAATAGTGCGATTTTATGTATACTTTAAACCAAATGCAGGCGCTAATTTAACTGGCAATAACTCCAAGACAAGTGTAATTTTAACGGTGTTTTTCGTGGACCCTACTCAGCTGTTATGGAGACAGCTTCACCTCATGCAGTCACAGTTGTGATTTCGTGCACCAGCTGAGTGTATGATCTTCACACAAACGCCTAAATAAATCTACCTTATCATTCAGCAAACTTTCACTGCGTTAGAGTAAACAAGAAGCCCCCTTTTCCGTATGACAACCAGGTCCACGCACGAATATTAGCAATAATTTGCCGTTAACATGGGGATTAATACCACTTTAGTTTCGATTCATTCCCAATGGTTCATCGCTTGCTACGTTTTAATAGATTTGTCCCTCCAAATTCATTTACCAACGAAGAATACTCGCGTATATGCACTAATAAGGATTGACCGGGTTTTACAACTGCATCTGCGAAGTTCACACACTTTCTGTGTTTATGGTATGCGTTAGTGTTTGGATTAGCCAAACAGGTAGTCTGTGAAGAATTTGTAATAAGCCATGTAGACACAAAATTTTGCAATGGCAATGTCCTCCGATTTGTGATATAAACCAAATCCAACTGTAAGGTTTCATCGGTGCAGGACAAGTAAAAGGCTTCAAGAGCCATAAAATGCCAGAACTTTCATGTTACAAGACAGTGGTTATTTTCTAGTAGTATGAAGTCTTCAGTTTAATAGATTGGATCCCACCTGGCGATTTTCTGTGAAGGCGTTTTCCTCAAAATATAGGTTAGAGTGGTCAGTCAGTTCTTCGCTTATGGTTAACCTGACCACCAAAGCTGGGTAGATTGAAATTTGACTTCCTCGTGATAACATGACAACAGATATCTTTTTCTCTGTTTATGCCTCCTTCAGATATGTCAGGTTTAAATTCCAAAATAATATTTACATTTCTAGGTGCCAGCTTTTGTTGGCTTAGTGGAGTGAAAAACGACATGAAAACTGTCCTTTTTATCTCAACTTCTGTATATCGTAAGCCCCATGGAGATATGGGCATCACCACGCTTACATCTGTACCTAGTTGTCCACTTGGTTAAGTAAGTACAAAAAGTACTTGTTTCGGGCTTGAGAATTCGATTAACCATTTTAGCCAAGATTCGACCGTGTTAACTGCAAATTCATAGGCAGTTGAATTGGAGCTCTATGGACAAAGTCGCCTTTCACCCTTAAACAGTAATGCAGTACACTTGTTCCACCAAATCATCATCACAACTCTCACTTGTCCTGGTATTTTTAGCAGTTTTATACACTTAGAGGTTTGCGATACCTATAAATGAAATTAAGTGAGTGGTTATTTCAGTGTAAATCCGACTCATTCAATGTATCGTATTTATTGCAGTGGCAATCCGGGCTCCGATAAATATGCTACTTGTTACATCGTCTTTCTCATTGTGTATTGAGTGTGAACAGAATTCAACCTGCGTGACAGAACAACTATGCTCAAACTGGTGTTTAATACTTAACTGCGATAAAGACGTTCACAACTTGAAGCCAAAACGATAACTACTGAGATTCACCATGTGCGGATTTCATGCGTTGTGTCAGGCGCTGTTTTTGTGACCTCTTAAACTTGGATTACTTGGCTCCCAACCGATTGACGTTAGACTTCTAAGACTCCTATCGTCAATCTTCGAACAAATAGATCAGTGATCACACCACCTTTAAGTCACGTATCCTTAAATTAAGACCCCCGAGATCAGGGGTGTTACGCCATGTTTGTGAAGTTCGTTGTGACGTCCACATTAATAAAATTGGGTTCCATATAGTTTTCGAAGTTGAGAGAAGTTAAACTGCAGTATTGACCAAGTCCTACAAGGAAAAGGCCGGTAAAAACATGCTCTCTGCAACTTCTCTCATTCGGTTTAAACGCACCAAATTTATTATTGGGGTTGCTGAGGAACAAGATCCGGCATTGTATCAATTTCCAAAAGTGCATACATCCTAATTGAGAGCAACTAGGAAAAAAATTTCTAGGGGTGAAACATGAAACAACTTATTGCTGATTCCTTTGAAAGACAAGCCGTGGGAATGGACACATAATAAACACTTAACTGACGTCAAAAAGACACGTAACACACTCATTTAAAATTGGTTTCCTAGTGGTCCTGGTGTTATTTAATTAAGGACGCCGTCACCCAGTCACTAAGTCACTTTTAAACGTGTGGTGGTGATGTGGCATTTAAATGTGTTCACCATGGATAATTAAAAAACAAACAGCATTTTTAGCACACAAGCACAACATGAACTTCGGGAAAAACGGACGGATTTATAAAAGGTCAGCTTGTTTTGAGACATTAGTTAATTAGCAACCTTTGGATGGGTGGGTAGGTGTGATGCAAAACAAGACTGATTTGTTGTAGCGTGATCTTGCTCTAGGTACCCAGGACAGGGTCGGTATACCCGTTGCTTATTTAACCACAATATCTAGGTGATTTTCTGCTCTTTTATGTACAAACATACACATTGTGAGCCTAAAAAATTGAAGCAACTTGTGTCCATAAATGAGTGCTTGAGACTGGTTAAACCCAAATTCAACGACTAAAAGACCGGCTGCATACCTATTTTTAAAGAGCTTCAAGTAATGGAATCGACCATTATTTTGTCATAATCTAGTCATTCCAGTAATTACCACTCATTTCTTAACTTGACTTAAATCTCACCCAAGCCCATGGTTATTTTAACATCTCCAACAAACAGGAGGACTATCGGGACGTTGCCTTACAGTAAGTTAAATGTCTATCTCTACAAGGCTCTCTTTATTTCGGCACCACCTGCGGTAATCTTTCCGTTCGGCCGCTGTGCCCAGCGTGGGATTTCGACTTAGTCACACCTAAGCCTTGATAAAGCGCTACGCGCCAAACTAGGCCTTGACGAGAAGCTTTTCGTGCGCGCGCAATGTGAAAACAGCGGTGGCATGTTGGTAGCACGTACGCACCATTGCTTCAGCGTGTGCGCTAGTACGCTAGCGCTGGTAACAGCTGATGTTAATCGATAGTCCACGCTGGCGCGCCACAGTGAAGGCTAACGTGGTGACTTGGCTGGCTGGGTCTACTAGAGTTTAAGTTCTCTACCAACCAATCACAGAAAGATGGCAACTCTGGAATAGGGGTACGAATTAAAGCGTGGTGCTTAAATGGCACTCACAACATACCGCACTTTAGTTGTGATATTTTCGAAAATAATGAATTTATTACCTACTATGTTCTACAAAATGCGGTAAAATTCCGTTTGTATATTGGTCGGTAGCATCCCTTACTTTCCGTCTAAATAAGTCTATTGACTAAACTTTACTGGTCGAGAAAACTCAACTAATGCGTCCATTATTGTCAGAGCTCCAACAATTGTGTTTGATGAATCAATTGATGCTGTGTTTATACTAGATATTTTTGACGTGATTTGCAACAAATGGCTGTTCCTGCATGCGCAACTAGACGAAATTAAACACATTGGACTCTAGGTCGCAGCACGCTCACGAACTGCGTAGCCATAACCGCTTCGACGCACAAATTTACACTTGAGATTTCAGTAACCGAAATTTCGTCAAATCAGTGCACACAAACAATTTATTTGATTAAGCAGAGAAATATGTGTTTTTTTACCAGCATTAATGAATAAAAATGATGGCCGACAAGGCACAGATAAAGGAAACAATGTCATTACTGGATGAGGTTTTTTACGTCAAGCAGATAAGCATTGCAATCAGTTAGGATGGCACGGCACTAAAATTTATAGGACGATTGTAGTAATAACGGGGTACGAGTCTACTCGGCATAGATCTGTCTCCATTGGGGATTAGCCCATCGGAGTCACATTGAAGCCCTTAACTGGTAGCCTCTTAGCAGTCACTTCGTGTCGGTTAAGGGATTGTGCAGCATAAATGCCATGCAGCTGCGACACTCCCTCGTAGCTGCAATTGCCGCTGAGTTCCTCCTCCTTCTGATTTCAAAGCAATTTTTAAGCAGCACACTTTGTGCCTGAAAACACCTTTCCACTTTATTGGGAATACTAATAAAGATAAAAAAAATCGAAGACGTACAGAATGTGAATAAAACTAGTTGACCTCACCCCACCGTTCCCATGAGAGAGGTTAACCAGCACGTGAGGAATCCTCTTCACGGGATTAAATTCGTTGCTTTGTAAATGAGGCAAAACTAAGTCGAAGCTCACATTTGCCGAGGACACTTAATTATGCTTATTTTGTTCATACCAAGCATACATTTGACTCCAATTTGACATCGGGACCAAATTAATAGCTCAACGGGGATGAATAGTTTAATAATGTATTTTAAATGGCCATAGGAAGAATGATACATGTTTTACTTGAAATCCTTGCAAAATGCAAACGCTATGGTAAAAACTCTCTATTTCGACGTAAATTTCATTGCATAGACTTTTGAAGTTCGTCAGTACTTGGTGCAAACACAAAGTTGTTAAGGGTTCTGGGGTCTCACGTGATTTCAGAAATTAGACTTACTTCATGCACTAAATTAAGTGTTGGGAACATTGAGGGTATCCGCGCCTTGTTAGTTATTAACCTATGAATTGAAATTAGTTTTATTAAGAACCAGACCTCTGAAGAGTCCAGTATGTGTCACAAGCACTTCCTCAATGCTGGGCTCATTTAGCAGCCACGTCAATTCTAACTGTAAATAAATCGTGTTTGACGGAGCTTAGCTGATATTAGGCATTTTGCTCAGTAAACATTCAGCCAAAGTATAAAAAATGGGTAATATCGTCAAGAGCCCTGACTAAAAGATGACTTAATCAGTCCTTCATGGCATATTTGAATGGTTAATTTTTTCTGTTTTCTTGAGGAGACAAACAGGCCAGTGCTAGTACAATCAAATGCACTAAGCCCTAAAGCGGATTGCAGATTGTCCAAATGACAGTCATTTAACATTTGGCCACATGTAATAGTTGAAATTGTATGGACTTCCATTATAGTTTGCTTAGGACACACAGAGTGAACAGGGGTCAGATAGCATGCTGATAATCCGTAAAAAGTTTTGGTTATGGTTTTAGCTGTATAAAATTGATATTAGTAGGCTAATTTTCTCAAAATGGTCACATGAAATAAGTTTCTACAATCTAGCAACTTGTTATTGACGTACTCTAACCCATTCACTTCTTGTCCTCGTGGTTATTTACGTAATCGCAACTTTCCAGTTCGACATGCTCTGAAAAAGCAACGCTCTAATTAGGTCTCACTCATATTTATGCCCCCATCTCATAAATGCCGTCTTTGTTCATGTTAATTCATGTTATTTCAACATTCTGTAGCGTGTTTGCGTGCCGTCGTAGGTCTCCAATAAAAATAAACAGGAACGTCATAAAGTCGCCAGCAGATTTACGACCGAATGACTTTCTGCCTGCCCTAAATGTACGTGCACGTACTTAGGAAGTAGTCACTAATTCTCACATATGCCGATTAATACGGGGATTGATCCTGCAATTTGGAAATAAGGAATCGAGTTACCTTGTGGCTTTGCTTCAATAAAAAGTTTCAGCACCGTGAATGTTAAGGTTGGTTCATTTCTCGGTGGCCCAAAATAAATGCCAGAGCTATTTCATCTATCAGCAGCCTCCAGTCCGGAAAATGGCATGTCTCGAGCACTTAACCGTACTGTACTGTATTTCTATCCATGCCTATAGAAAAGCGTGACTCAGTCGGTTTGCTTGTTACTGCCATTGGATTGAAAGATGCAGAAATTTTCGTATAACTTGAATGAGATTCGTGTATTTCACATTGTTCCGTCTCAATACGTTAATCAAGAAGTCGGTTAGGATGTGTGCAATTAAAGAGAGCTGGCGGTTTTTATTAGGCTGTATCAGCAGTAGCATGCGCATTAACGACACAAATTAATGTATCGTAGGGAAAATGAAATATCTTATAACATGGATTTCCAGGGCACTCGAAATCGTATCATTTGACATGGAAATCATGCAGTCTTTTAAAAGTAGAGGTAGACGGGTGTTTATGTTCTTCAGCCAGGGCACAATCATAATCGCATGATAGCACAGCTTCAGGCCAGGCACCCCGACCAAAAACCAGGCCAGCACTCTGCCCTAAAAGGCTGAGGTGTCTGGACGTCATCCGGCCTCGCAACCGTGACTCATTCAGCCTCGGGAACGCCCCACGCTGCATTTTTCTTCAAGCCAAACATGTTCTGCTCAGGAGTTATTATCCGCTTCATCAAAATTCATTTTGCGAAAACCGCTTGACATATTTCACTAGCTTTTGTAGTTGTACGAATGCGGCGTCAGAGGAAAAAATTGAATCTTATACTTGCATCACGTGGGGTACAGAAAATTTAATTCTCGGCTTTCTTAAAACCATCCTTACTACTTTACAGATGCATCCCAAATCAGGAGTTCTTTCATACCGGTTCAAATCATCATATGCTTTACTACAGGTAGCAGCCACCTCAAAGAGATGCCATCGCCAAATTGACAATACACGCAAAAACTGTCCTTTCTCGTCGAGAGGCCGGCATTTGGAATTAAGTGCACGTGGTGAACGCTAACTACACGGGACACAGCGCAGTAGCCAATGGTCAAGCGCTATTGGATCCAAGCCCAGTCGCAATAACGTCACCATAATTTAGCCTTATGCGCCAGATATCAAAGGGACGGCATTCGTGACAAACCTCAAGATAAGATTTGGTTGTGGACACGGGTTCGTCTTTCGCAGGACTCGATTAATCACTTTCTCAACTGCCACAGCAAGCCGAATGTAAATCATTAGATAAAACTTGACAGAAACCCCGAGAAATATTTGAAACCGTGCTGAAAAACTAAGTGACAGCTAGTTCAAGAGCTGGCGGGATTCACTTAACATCAATAGGCAGGTGTCACAAGCATATTTAAGCGCCACAAAAGACGACAGGGCGACCAGATTCCAGTTGGACGATGGTCAGGATTGGACAAAATACGATGCCCCCAAGCGCAACCAGACCTGTATTGCAACGGACAAGGGCAAGTATGTGACCAACCAGATGAGTCTTCCAGAACGCTAGAACGGCCTGGTACTCATCAATCAGCAAACGGAAGTGGCCCGTATCAAGCGCCTGTGACTCGATCATGGTCAAAGCCAACATACTCCCCATGTACAAATTTAGTATTCAAAACGATAATTTGGGCCCCGAAGCACGGCACAGATACCAATTCGTCAGTTGACACGACATACATCAACTTTTTTGTTCAGGTAAAGACCCAACGGTCACACATTTACTTCGTGCTGGGCTCAAGATCCCAGATCTTAGGCTTACGGTAGTTAGACACTTTGGGTAATCTTATGAACGATGAAATATTTGGCTGATTTATTTAACGAAACGACGAGGTTCTAGTCCGAAAAGGCCACTTAAGGCGCTACTCTCACCAGTCCAAGCAACAATAGCGGCCCACAGGAGCAGAATGGAAACGGGAGGAAATCTAGCTTTGCGACAGCCACCAAATTGTTCGGAATTCGCCCGCGGTTCAGAACAGTCACTTAACCGTTATTAACCAATCATATGCACCGTGGTCCTCATCAACCAATAAATGACGCACATTGATTGAGGTTGTGGGCAGACAGGCGCAATTGTGTGTACAGACACACCCAGGTGGTGGATGCGCGCGCACATCACTCCGGGCTTGCGTTTCGTCGGTGACTTTTCGTGGATTTAGTTTATCCTGATCGCGCCTTCGTCGGAAAAGGAAAACCTTTTAAACGGAAAGTTAATTTACAATCAAACTGTTCAACGGGTCGGTAGGCGAAGCACGTGAACACCAATGCAAACGCGATATGCCCTCTGGCCCCATGTCAACCATGACCAGTGCAGCTACAGTAATTCCCGCTCCTCCCGGTGTTTTTGCTACCTCAATGCCTCCAGATTCGCCTAGCTCAGCTAGTCCCTTACCATCAACAGAGGATAGGGATTCGGTTTCTTCCAATGAAAGCCATCGTAGACGCTCTATGGTCAACGGTGGTAGTAAGTCTCTGTTGCAGCCCCCATTCTCCACATCAAAATTTGTTATTGAGACAACCAAAACACCCTCCAGTCCTTCCAACAAATTAAGAAAAAAGATAAAGTCCAGCCGTACCAGACTGCTAAGTCCAAACGGAGTTGCTTATCCTGTAAATAAACCCCTTAAAGTGACGATCCGGCGGACTGCCGCACACTCTCATACATTGGATTCAAGTAAACAAGATGGGAGGATTTCTCCATCATCTGTATATTCCTCGGTACCAGGGGACGACGAGAAAAGCCCCATTCTCCCCAGTGGATTAGCGGATAGTTTTACATCAGAGCACAGGAATCGTGCCGCTTCCCCAGTTTCTGATAGAGTAAATGCACCCGCACCCAAGGTAGCGCATTATTTCTTCACGATGTTTTTGTGATTCTAGCCTCCGGATTATGTTGATGACCGGTCGTTACATAAAAGGGATGCTTCGACATCTACAGTGGATTGTGGTACCATAACGGAGCCGGATTTATTGGGCCCATGTGAGCCTGGCTCTAAGATAGTTCTTGAAGGAGTTGTTTGGCTTGAGACTCCGGGTGAGTATTTCGCTAGTTGTTTTTCGATTATATCGTCCCGACGAGCAGTTATTGATACTGGTCTACTCAATGTTCTTGTTACTATTTAACTTACGGTTCCATGCAGGCGTTATCTTGAAAGTTCTCGTTAGGTCCTGAACATTGTCAAATTTTGCGCGATTGCATACATTGCTTAGCGGTCGAAAATTGGGTGACAATATGCAACCCCAGGTAACGTCAGTCTGCGTTTCAGTTCCTCCACATTTATTCCCTTGGATTAATCTCCTTTAATTTCTAACACCCCCTTTCTGGCCATAAAGCATCTCCACACCAAGTCGAACGCCTAAGGTTTTTCAGTGTTCGAAGGTGTGAGCGTGGAAGGCCCGTCAGCCGTGGGTCTGTTTATTTTACCCACCAGGATCCATAAAATTCAGACACTTAATTCACACTGTACGGAGGGGCCGGTTCGTCAATTGTGTGTTCATTTAATGCCATAACATGCGTCGGAGAATCGAGAATATTTGATTTTGCTCATCACACACTTAATTGAGCCCTTCATAACGGTTTTGATAAGGCGAGTAAAAGCTGACTTACACGCCGGAATCTGCAGGCTTTTATGCAAACGCAGCGAATGTACTATCACAAAACAAATACTTCTCTGGAACGATCTTTTTAACTGGATTTACCTAGTGTTCATTGTTTGTTAAACGCTTTTTCGCAACTTGTCAGTTTTCCTTGTGCCGATAACCATTAGTTAGTGTATACGCCTAATCGGAATCAACAAGTCGTTCCTGAGCGTGCTAGCTTCTCACTATGGGTGATCTTACAAGCTGTCAGATCATTTGATCCTTGTCGACGTGGCAGTACACATGAAGCTTTTGAATTCGGCTGAAGACTCACGAAAATCAGTTTGACTAAAATAGCTTGTCGCTTGTAAGAATTTGGTTTTGGAATTTCGTCGCTTGTTAACCTACAAATATTCCCAGCGCTAATAACCTGAGGCCATCCGTGACGTTTATGTGAATGTTCTGTTAACCCCGCGGTTAGTCTCAGCTGCGTGCTGACCTTACTATGTAAAATACTTGGCTGTCGCCTCAGACATGTGTTATGCAACCTCTGGTTTTTCTTGTCAGTGCATTGTGGCTGAAACCCACCATTTTTTTCCAGGGGGTGGATGTTCAGAGGTTAGTCAAAGTGGTGAATTGCTTCTGCCCAAGTTTGAAAATAAATACTTATTTAAAAGTTTTACATGATGTCATGGTCCTGGAACGTTCGCGTGCACTTACCAATCCAAACCTGGCATTAATTTTCCATTAATTTGGTCGCCGTCTCTTAACTACGCTTTTATGATTTATTAATCACGGCTCGTGTAATGTGGGAGTGTTTTATGGTTACAGAGTGTAAAACTGATGTTGAATTATGGCTTCATTTGTTATCTTACAGGCATGATGGTTATTAACGCGCACTGGCGTGGAAGGGCCTACCTTGGGACTCTTCTGGACGCGTCTAGAAATACCCTTGGTCCGTCCTGGTAAGTTGCCATGGCGACAATTGCAAGCGTAGCCTCCCACCTTACATCATCGTCATATTTTCTATGTACTGAATACCTTATTCTAAGCCCCGCACAACAGTCACCCACAGGTATTGTCAAGTAATCTGTTTTTTGTGACCAAGTATTGCTTAGGAAATCAAATCTGTCTCAGATTCAATGGAAAAAAATTGGGGTAGGCAAGTATTTGCCACGTAGACAGCTTAAAGAACGCTTCTCCTGTAGGGCGGAGTAAGCTTCCTCATCCTAGAATAACGTTTATGTGAAATAACCCAACTTATGGTCCCTGCTAGATGTCTTGATCCATTCATTTCGCCTCTACAATGTCCGATCAGTCGATAAGCTCATGTCTGGCGCGAAAGAATTGTTGACTTGAAAATACCAAGATGTAATGCGTTCATTGCCTGCATTATATGCGTTCGTTTTCAGCCCAGACAAGATGATTTCGTCATTGAGTATGGTCAGGAGTAGGCCCCACTGGGGAGGGTCTGCTTCTTCATTATCCTCTTCCAATCCATACCGCAACTCTGTCAACTGTTCCGCATCCTCAAGCACAGGCATCCCTTCAGCAACATCGGGAACCATTAAAACCCGCTCGGCGATTGCAGCCGCAGAGGATCCTGCCTCTCAGCGTCGTCGAGCGCTACAAGTAAGTGTTTCCGGCGGTCGCGGTCGAAAGCGGAGGCGCGGCGGTATGGCTCCTTCATCTTCCACCACATCCTTATCGACCAATAGCGCAGACCCCACTAGTACGCATCTAGATGAACAAGACGATGAAGCCACTACAAGTACTGTTCCCTCTGACACCCCTTCAGCACCAGAATTCGCTTGTCCGCAGCCTGGTTGTGAGAAGCGCTTTTCTGACATCCTTGGTGTCCGCTTCCATCTAGACATGAGTCATGGACAGCAGCAAAAGCAGGAGCCAAAATCATCAGGAGAGTCAGTAGAAATTGAGGTTGATAATATTTATTCACAGACATCGGAACCCCCAGAGCCACCTCAACTTGCTAAGTTCAAATCTAGTTGTGGAAGCAGCTTCTCTCTAGAAGTACTAGATGAGGATCCCCCGCCCCCACAATTGGATCGTGGTCCATCTGCAGACGAGATGGAACCCTCCGTCGTACCGATGTGCGAGCCTCCTGCTGCTAGCCCCGCTTATTCGGATATTTCGGATGATGGACCAGCACCACAGAAAGGAAGAGCAACTGGTGATGGTAGTCAGCAGGGATGGGGGCAAACGACAGCGTCGCAGTCTCAGCCCATCGACTGGAGTGGGAGGCGCGGAGGCGTCCCCACGGGGAATTCACCCTATGATTTTGCAACCCCACCGCAACAAACCACGTCAAATGGTCTCCCCTTGTCTTCATTTGGCACAGGCGGCGCGGGTGGAGGAAGTCCCTATCATCATCACCATCATCATCACAGACCTCCGTTACATGTCCGCTCGTCGGCCCCCACACCAAGTGAAAAACTGCTTCAGGCTCATCTGGTCAATCTAATGACTGCAGGGGCTAGTTCGACCGGTCAGTTTTAATGTTTTTTTACGAGATTTTTCATCAACAATAACATGACCATTATTAGCGTTTTTATGGGCACGTTTACTACTTATTAGTGTACCAATTCAGTCGTAGCTGAATAATTGGGTGTCGGAAATCAAAATATGACGTTACGGGCAAATTAGGGTTTTGTCAAGCAAGATTTATTCGTAACTTGCGAAACATCGATGTCGCAAGTAGTTGTTACTAGAATCCATCATTTTCTTTTTAGCCATTCGATACGGCTCGTTCTCTCTATTTGTGGAACTTTCATGTTTGGAGTGTAAACATTTCCTAATGAATTTCGACTGGCGTCGTCTTTTAGTTTTACACAGTTTTATTGATTCGTAATTTCGCCGGCGTCGCGGTGTCAGTTCTGAAGACTATGTTGGAGAGTGTTGTTACGTGGGTCCTTTCAATAATCACTACTTCGGGCAAAGTGGGCGAAATTGGTCATTGGTCAGTTTAAATTAAAGGGGGTATTATTTTCTCGGCACTTTAGGCAAACTCCTTAGTGGATTGTGCCGATCTATGTGCTGGAATTTACATGACTAAAAGTGGATATCGAGGATAATTATGCACGTCGTACAAGCACAAAATCAAGACGGGTCCTTTTGGACCAAGCAATGGGCTCCTTGAGTGACCAAGCGTCGTTTGTGATCGAATGAATTTGCACGCAACGCGTTTGCGTGTCGTATCACTGCAGCATGCCTTTTTGCCTCCCTCTCGTGAAGTGAGCGCACGTCCGCGGTGTGTTCCAATATAAATTCACTAAATTCTGTATCACATATTTGCAACTCAGAACGTTCACGCAAGTAGTACCTAATCCACGTGGTGTATCTCCCCTGGTTGCTTCGACCCATGGACTGAAAATTAACGAATCTTTCTCTGCCTTCAGGCTGCCCCCCTCAACAGTTGGCAAGTAGACAGTCTCCCCAGCTCATTCCCTCTGGTTTGCATACCTTCCGACCTCAGTAGTATGCATACCGTGTTCATGCTCGTGAGCGAGCTGGCGACTGGCAACAAGGTGATATGGAACACATTCCCTGTGGGCTTTCAGCTTTCTTCCCGTCTCGTCTTGTTATAGTAATGGACTTGTCTATTCAGCGCCTGTTGCCATTTTGGTGATCGTAATGTCTCCCCCCCATCTCAGTTGTCGTTCTTCTGTACCTCTCATCGGCCGTTCTCTGAGTTCGTCCTCCCTCACGAGTGGTGTAAATATGTCCTACAGCCCCATCTTTGTGCATCCCCCATTTTGTACTCCCCAATCCCCTTATTCTGCTGTTCTCGGGTCAAGGATTAAGTTTCTGTTTTGTTCACAACCTAGTAATTGAACACAGATACCCAAGCGCGCAATTTCTATCGTGGCTGATTTTGACTGGAAGAAAACAGTTGGAACCAACAATTACAACATCTCACACCTAGATGCATGGTTTGTTAATTAACTTTGGAGGGGACTGCTGAATTTGTGGGTGTAATATTGCCAAGGAATGCAGACGGGTTCTTTGGGATGGTGAGGCTATTCGCGTCTAATCTTGCGTCATTATCTCGTCTCATAATTTGCCGCAAATGGAGTGGCGTTTGGATGCTAGTGGTCCGTGGGCGCACCTGCTGTTCGAATACCCGTGGACCGCAGTTGATTTCCCATTTTTGAGGCCTAAGCCTCCCAGCCACCAAATTTCGCGACTAGGTAACAAACGGAGTGGGTGTTGATGCAGGCTTTAGTCAACTAGGTGGGCAAAGCGTGTGGGCTTTATCGAGGCACACTAGGATGGCGATCAGGGGCTGGCAAGGTGCGGGAGTATGTTTTGTTGCCGTGGTGTCTGATTCGCGTGGTCCATGGACGCCCCAAAGCTTCAATTTTCTTGGGCCTGTTTACGGCACAGTCAATAATTCAGACGATCCCTGAGTGATCATTGTCAATCGGCCAACTTCCAATCGGTAGCTGGCAGTGTTCCTTACGTTTCATCTCCAAGTGCGGTTTTCACCAGCGAGGAACATGGATAAGATTAGGCACACTTCCCCTCGTTGCGGTGTATTCATCAGGTGCGCTCCAAGCATGCCACCCATGGTGTCCAAGATCTTAGTGGCTTAGCTCGCTTGTAGATTTTAAAACTTGCCCATGCAAAGCAGCACTGACATGAAATCTTTTTTGAATTTAAAGCACACGTGTAAATGTGTGTTCAACTTTCGAGAATCCTGCCTCCATTTTCTAGCATTCTGGATGAGCTCCGGTAATTATGGTGGTCATTCACTTCGCTTAACTACTTTCAGAAATTTGCGGCTGCTGGTCTATGGCTTTTTCGACCTTTCGGAACCAACACGAGCGTCGTGACATGAACTCAACTACTTGGTTAAGTGATAGTCAGTTAACGATCAGTCACTGAGTTGATTTTCTGTTTGTAGGCCTTTCACGAGTTATCGCTCTGGTCTTGGGCCATTTGTCATCCTGATGGGGTTCAGTAACGTGTATGCGAGTTAAAATATTGAGTTCGCATTAATAAAATTGAACTTTCAGTATGTGGTCCTTCAGTTGGAAATGAATTCAAGTATATAGATCAGAGCGATGGTACCAACTTCCGGGAAAACCCGAATGAGAACTACCGCGTCCACACAAACATCACATCAGCATGTTTCGAGACCAGATCTTGCACTATGTACAGTAATTGTTGTAATTGTCATTAGGTCGTTCTTAGTTAGAAAAGCCGGAATGTGTGAATCGCAAAATATTCTGAGATATTGTTTTGTGTTGAACAGCGAGGAACTCACACAATTATCTGTTTCAGTGATCCGTAAAATAACTTGTCAGGTTTGGCAAATTGAATTTGTGAAATGCTAAAGGCCAAATGTCGGTAGGCGCAAATGCTTTAAAGGCGGTCCGACGTGCTTTGGTTGAATCGGACTGGTCTCGCAATTAATGATTGACCTGCTATTTGATCAATGTTTAAATCATACGTTTCTCCATAATTACTTAATGCACTCGTGTTCCGGAATACTTGCGGCATTTATTCGATTTAAGTTAACAGTTCTAGGACTTAAAAGGAAAAATGAACGAGCATATTTCAACCAATTAGTCCTACAACTGTGGAGCAAAACGATGATACGTGAATGAAAGACCCCTGCTATCTGGAGGAAAGCTCAATTGTTGTAGCCATTATTCTACTTGAACATTGACGACAGGGTTTTGGTCATTACCATTATAGTAATCTTGGCTAATTACATAAAAATGCACTCTTATGTCATCAGAGGCCACTGAGTGAGCATTAATCATGATCAAAAGAGAAAGTAAACATGTGAAATCACTTAAATGGCCGGTGCCACATTGGAGTTGACCCACACCTAGCCCGATAATAAAGTTTACCAGAAACCCTTGTTCACAATTAGTGGTCATATTCGAGCTGACTTCAAATGCTACATCAGATAACATCAATTACTATTCATAATTTGTAAAGTAACTGAATAGATAAGTATACAAAAGTTGGTCCTTTTTTTTCTCCACATATTTTGATCTCTAACATTTAATTTGCTATGAAACAAGGATCCACGATTTTCACATTCCAATATCAAAGCCACCAAGTTATGCTTCTCACGAGTGCCGAAGCCTCGGGTTCGCGTAATCGACCTCCGTCGGTAGCGATCCACGTGTTGTGTGAAGTAACACTCGTCGTACTTTTAATGATTTCGCAGCACCTTACATATTTATTGACAGTGCCACGTCACCTTAATTTGCCCGATAGCACACTCGTCGTGTGTGTTTGTGTGTGAGTGGGTTGGTGGATGGTGCTTGATAATTTATTGGCCACAGCAGCATCGGACAGATTCACCTCTGCCCCGTAACTTGAGCGTCTTTACACCCGACATCTTTCAGCACAATTTGTGGTGAATTAGTTTGTAGTCAATTGATTCCTCTCTGGCATTGCATAACTTTCATTAATTCAATCCCTATTTTGTGCTCATATTGCTTTTTTTCACAATTAATTTAATGATTATTCATCTACGCCATCATTTGTCCAATTACCTCTTGCGATACATCAGTTGAGATTACCTGGTGCCTTGTCGCGTCCGCGGCATATCTTGTGAGGATAATTTTAGTATCAACCCAGTGCGGAGGGCTCTGTTCTTAGTGGTCGAATCCATTCAAGCAGCCTTATTCACTCTTCCACTCTTACGTGCAAACCTCGTCGATAGAAGCGAGGAGGAAGAAGAAAGAAAAGAAAGTTCAATGGGCCGGTCTCAGCCAAGTGCGCGTAAGACGGATGCGTGCACAAAAACGTTATCGGCTAAAATGTGTTTGCCCGCCAGTTCAGGGGCGTGCAGAAGGTCCATGGTTTTAAAAAAAAGAAAAAAATTGATAAAAAAATTGATAACGATGCATTTTTGATCTCTTCTGCAGTTTTAGAAGAGGTAGATTTGTTGAGTCGGGATCGGTTCGAACGCCTACATCCTAATTATTAGCAACAAGTGCACCCGTTAACATTTTTCTTGCATTTGATGCAGTATGGTACAAAAATTAATCTCGTGTGTCCCCACCTCAGAAGAGAGGAATCCCAGAATAGCTAGATGGAAATAGTACTCCAGGCTGATGCATTGAAAGTGGCTTCAGAAAACTAATTTTGACCCATTGGTTTTGTACGAGGAGTTGGTGGCAACACGTCTGGAGCGTGTGCTCGGCGATGAATTCGAGTCCGCTCCCATCACTCGCAACTCCCGACGGTGCCCAAGTCTACTCACAAATAACTGCAAAATAAATAGAAGAAAAGTATTTGTGAGCCATGCTCCAATTGCCACGGTGTGTGCATCCAAAATACAGGCGTGACGTTTCCATTGCAAGTTCGTAAAACCATGGACCTTCTGCACGCCCCTGAACTGGCGGGCAAACACATTTTAGCCGATAACGTTTTTGTGCACGCATCCG
>UXSR01005309.1:89870-117786 GCA_900604375.1 Mesocestoides corti | reverse complement strand
CAATACGTTTGGCAGTCGCTTTCCTTCGTGTCTGACTTGAAATCAAAACACCACGTTTCTGTTTTTTTTTATAAAAAAAATAGTATTTACTAACTGGGGTTTGTCATTTCAACCCTCTGGGCTTTTGTAGTGTCAGTTAGGCGAAAAGTCGTGGAGCAAGGGGACACCTTTCCGATGCCCCTTCGGCGTGGATTTCAACCCTGAGCTGGGCAAGTTGACGGATCATTGTGTGGCCACGCGGGTTCAATTTTTCTCAATTAGTCACATAACAACGCTCAAGTTGAATTCGGCAGTTCTGTTAACCCCCTCTAATCGTAGATTCTGGTCTTTCAACCCAGCTACTTCTTCTTGCCACGTTGTTAAACACAAAGCCTGTTGCATCTCCAATCATGGCGTGATCCCAGAAATGCTCGTTTTGCTGACGGAGGAGGTTGTGGAAACACGGTTCAGTTGGTTCCGGTCTGTCAAACCACACGCAACCCATCGATCGAGTCGCGAAGCAGTGTACTGAAGTTGCCTTCAACCGCAGAATGCAGTCGATTCGCCAGTAGCTAGTCCCTCAACAACCGCTAGGATTGAAGATTGTCCTAAGTGACCAAGCACACGACACATCCAGACAGTGGTGACTTGGGATTATGACGGTGAAAAAAGATTCTGCCGTGTGGAGTGTTCGTGGGAGCTTACCGAGTGAAGAGACGGGTGTTGACGTCGACGCGATCGACTCGTCGTGGGGGAAGAAGACGCGGAGCAGGACGACGACGACGCCATGCGAGAACGATGGTTGCCGGTGGTGGAGTCAGGCAGTTGTCTGCGGCCGAAACCGGTGGATTCCCGACGTCTACGAGACACGGAGACCTCCTCGCGATACCTTCGAAGCAGAGGGGTGATTTTTATTTCCGACGGCAAATTATGGTGCCTATTAGCGTATTATTACGTGCACGACTTCATTTCTGCAGATTATTTCTTCGACCTTAACGATATTTTTTTAAGAATAAAATTTGTGGTTTTCAAAAGGTCAGGCGAAAGGTTTCACTACATCCAACGACAAGTCTGCGTGAGGTACACGACCTCTCAGATTAGCAAGGTTCGCGATGGCAGCTGACAAACAGCACATTCGATGGCATTGAAATTTACACGATTTCTAACAAGGAAGAATGCTTCTAAAGCTCGCAGGGAATTAATTTGTAGTGGTCTTGGTGCTGCCGACGTTGCGCCTTGTCAAACGTGTTATTTTTTGGTACCTACGTCTTAGATGTGGTGGTTTCAATCCCAGTGACCAGTTGCGTCCTCCTGGACAGCGGCCTCGCATCTTCGAAATTGCGGAACTGCAAGCTCCACTGGATGAAGACACAACGCAAACGCAACAAGAGCTTGCAGCTCAGTTAGGAGTCACCCAAACAGCTGTTTCCAAGCCTTTGCACCAAATGGGATAAATTAAAACACTTGGAAGTTGAGTTCCCCCCAAACATGTGGTGACCGAACACGACCTCCTTGGCCAACGTATGAACACATGTCTTTCACTGCTTGCCAGCTGGCAACAAGCAGTGAATAGATTTTCTGTGGAACATTGTGACGTGTGCTGAAAAAATATTTTTTTACGAGAATCCCAAACGTAGTAAGGTGTCGTGAGTGAATCCTAGGCAACCCAGTACATCGACGCCGAAACAGAACATCCATCTGAAGAAGGTGCTCCCGTGAATCTGGCGGGACATTAAGGGTGTAACTTATCACGAACTCCTGGAAACGGGTCGTCTGACGGTGACTGCTGAACGCTACAGCCGACAATTAAACAAACTGAGCGAAGAGGCCGGAGATCAGAAAAGGCTATTTACTGGGCAAGGAAGCAAGTAAGTCATACTGCTACGGCATGACAACGCATGACAACGCTTGACCACCTCACGTTGCTCGCTTTGCGACTCAGAAGACCCTCTTGAACTTGGGATGGCAAGTTCTCCCACACGAGGCATGATTACCACACCTGGCCCCATTCGACTGCTATTTGTCCCACTCAATGCAGCAGCAGCAGCAGCACGCCTTAGTGGATGAACAGTTCAAAACGCTGGACGGGGTACGTTAACTCGTCGTCGATGACATTGCTGCCTAGAAGCTTGCAAGTTTCTTTTGCGACAAAAGAAGAATCGTAGTCAAGAGCAAAAAGGTGGAAATTCAAAGGGAGACGCGTGGCCAGGCGAATGGGGAAGCACTTTGTGCTTTGAAAAAAAAATACGCAGCGCGTGACAAAGGGGGCTGAGCGAGGGAGAGGGGGAGCTAGGGGGACGTGGCAGGGCGCCAGGTGACAAGGGAACAACACGTGCTTCGCGAGAAGACGACGACAACATCTGGTCTGACGACTGAATTAGCCCACATGCTAGCACGCTTACTGGCCCTCTACACCTCAGGCGCCTTCACCATTCAACGGATGTTTGCGACCTGGACGCGTGGAACACAAGTTGCTGCATAAGAGGCGAACCAAGAAGCCGACGATGTTGTGGCCTAGCAACGTCCCACAAGGTCTTCGACGATCCGTCTGGCTACATCACGGGCGAAATTCCGACACGTCTGCACAATTGACCAGACCAAGCGTGTGTGTGTTCGCAGTGCAAGAATGTCGCTCTACGACCGATTCAGCAGTTGAAATAAATGACTCGACTGGGAAGAAGACAGAGCTACGTAAGGCAGCAGCCACGTAGGGCAAGTTTACGCACACACACACACATTGCCAGTTCACGGATGAATCACACGCACACACACACACCCCTAAATCGGTGATAAAAATAGACTCGGTAAATGCTTCGAGGGAGAAGGGCTGGCACACCCTTGCATGCATGCATCATTACGACGTGACGGGAAGTCAATGCCCACGCAACGCGACAGACAGGCAGCAGCGATGACGCATCGTAGGAGCGCGATTCGCGACCACGGACGGACGATGAACAACAGCGGTTTGTGGTGGCTAGACAACCGAAGTGGGATGAAGCCAACTTTACTGAGCCTGCGTCGAGTCTCACCTCTGTCTCCGGCTGTGGCCACGACGGCTTGGAGGGGGTGAAGGGCAGTCAGAGTCGATAGACGCGGAGGCGGCAGACCGAGAGGAGGCAAGGGTAGAGCCCTGTATCGACTGAGCAGCGATCCCTCGTGGTCGCTTCTGGAGGCGCTTTCTAACCCTCCCCGACTGCGACGGCGACGAAGAAGCGGGTGAGGAGGAGGAGGAGAGTCTGGGACGATGATTTGTCCTCGCGTAGGCCGCTGGAAGCCTTCGCTGTTGCGACTACAAGTACACGGATATGAATTCAATCAACAGTTTCAGGGCTGCATAACTTAACTTTGTTTACTCGCGGGATAATGAAAAAAACAACGTGGATGTACCGTATCCGGGGAGGTGTTTGAAGCACGCTGCCTTTCGCCGCACCCAGACCCCGAGGAGTCAGAAGTGGCGCGATGCGGAGGTGTTGTGGAGGGCGAACGAGCCGAAGGACTCCTCGGCGCGTGATTGGCTCGTCTGGTGCGTGAGGTTGACAACACGGGGAGTTGCCGCTTGTCGCCTGGGGGCGGACGCCGTGGATGGCGTCTTGTGGACGACGGTGAGCGTTTGCGTAGACGAGACCGACGCCGCATTCTGCTCGAGGATGAGGCCGCATCAGCGCTGCTGTCGGAGCCACCACTACTGCTGCTGCTGATCGTCTCGTAGGTGGCGGGGGGGTTAGGATTGGGACAGGAAGGCCTCTTACCACGTCTGTGGATCGAAGGGGAGGATGAGGAGGGCGATGATGGTGTCCGGGAACGGCGCTTGTGTGACTTTTTCTTATCGCGAACCTCATGCCTGAAGAAAGCCAAACACAACACTAAAGTGCTTAGTCCAATACGAAAAAACGTGAGCAATTCTAAGCCAATCAATTGTCAAACATCGATACCATACTAGCCCACGCGTGAGCATGTGGGCCAGTGCGCAAAAATGACGTCATTTCACACGAAGCAGTAGCAAGATGTTCCCCTTGGCTACACGTCGCACAAATTGCCGCGTGGGCGAGGCACGAGATTTCGTAACCTAAAACTATTTCTCACAGGACAAAAGTCTGGCCGCTAGCGCATGTCGCGAAATTCGCTTGGACACCGACAACCAAGCCCCGTCTTGCTGTGTAAATATGTGCTCGCGTGACGTCATCATGCACAAACGGGGCAATTTACGGAAATACAAGTCTTTAACAATCAGACATGCCCCAATTTCTGCCGCAGTCTGCATTTTTCCGTAAAAAAGGGGCGAACGATTTAAACTTGGGCGAATCCAATCCTATGTCAGGTTGAGCCCCAAATTGTCCCAACATTTGAGCTACTAAAATCGATGATAGGTGTGTGTGTGTGTGTGTGTGTATATAAATTCGACACGCTAGGGGTACAAATTAACTGGATTCCATGGGTCAAAAGCAAGCTGAATTGCTGGCAAAAAAAAGGAGACATTTAAATAAACTCGATAAAAAATTCAACCGGAATGAATGAAAATTTAGGGAACACTGCGTCAAAGGGCGGATTTCGTGAATTAGACAGGTCTTTCTTGTACCGACACGCAAAGGCGCTAAAAATGCTGCACCCACCAATTTCATTTCACAAAACTTGATAATTTTGGGGTGGGATGGGGTGGGGTACGGCAACCATCAACCGGTCCTAGGGTTAGGTAAACAAAATCACTCTTTCTTCGCTTTTCGTGTACGTGATAGGTAGCAGACATGGCCGCAGCAGGGTGAACATCATCCCTGAATATGGATTGGTTGCCTTCAAGGTCAGTCTATCCGGGGCCTGTGTTACGTAGGCGCCGTACCCTACGAGGCTGCCGCGCACGAAGCCACCTGAAGCAGAACTAAATCTGGAATCGTGAAAGACCAACCCACTTATCAGACACCGGGGTGTGATGTGAAGGGTGAAGAGAATAACCACAACGTGAGTGGTTCGTGAATGCGCGCAACGCCGATGCACATGGCAAACGCCTTTCAAACAAACACACAAAGTGGACCTGTGGTTTATCGATTAGGCATTCAAATTCGTGAAATTCCTCCACATTATTGATTATCAGTATATTTGACAGATATTTAAAACTGCTTTAGAGGTCCGCGTGGTGGAAGCCGAAACGACAATTATTGAAAATCGATGAGGGTCAAACGTCCAAAAATAACTACGACCTCGTGGTACCCCTTACTATGGCATTTTTTTATCGATTATTCAGTCATCACGGCTGACGATGCTTTTAATTTAACTTTATTAAAATTACGTCCCTCACTGCTAAACCAGCCTATTAGTTAAAACCCCTGGCATCACCATCGATCAAGGCAGGCAAAAACAGCTGTTCACACCCGCGATTGGCTGATTCGTTATTCGCTTGCGCGCACGCGCGCGCATTCTGATTGGCTGAAAGCATCATGACCTGTGCATACGCTTACAGATATAGAAAGGGGTGCGTTACAATTGAAATCTCGCTTATTCAAAGGCTGAAATGTGCGAAAAAAGGCGTTTAGTGTGCAAGTGGCGAATCACATAAAACCAAAATGATGGTTCGCCTCCGGAAACAAGCCTTCAAGTAGCTAGACGCTAGTTTCGATTACCAGGCTCCTGAACATCGCTACAGAGTTGGTTCAGTTGAGTGCCAGTGAGGCGTACTACTAGATCTTTGTCCGAAGAGGTTCACAGAGCAGGTTCCTACATTTCTAGTTGGGAAATAAACAGTTTTGACATCAGCGTTAATCCCAACTTCAACGCACAACAAGATCCCAATCTAGTGTCCCTGTCGAGGTTCAGGAATGGCGACACTCAGAACAACGCGGTTCGATCGGATGCCAACCATGATGAATGCTTCCAAACAACCCACGAGGTCCACACTCACCTCTTTTCGACAGACGAGCCCGTCCTCCGATGGCGTCGACTGGCGGTTGACGATGCGTCACGTCTTGGACTACGTAGACGACGACCGGAGGTTTTCGAGGCAGCCGAGGGTGGACGCCCGAACCTGGTCAGGTAGTCGTGCAACTGCCGTAACACGAGATCCGCGGCCACAGCGGCGGAAGGGGTTTGGTGGGGTGGTGGTACGATACAGTTCCCCAGTGGAGGTGGCAGACTATTAGGAACAAACAACGCACACGGATGACACGATGCCAGATGCGGGATCGATGGACGGTGTCGGCCAAAGACGACCACACTAATCAACACTAATAAGCCCTAATAAATGGTCACAGGAAAGGCAATTTAGACTGCACTGTGAGGCGTTAATGCCAGTTCACTGAAAAAACGCTTCAAAAAATACTACCACCGACTGACATTTAGAAGTCGAATCACAAAAAACCACGGCTGGCTAATGGGGCATTGCCAGGTGCTAAGTCCATGTGGATAGCATCCTGTGTCAAGAGGCCTTCAAGCTATCCATGTTTGGGACTTTCCAAGTCAAAAACGACTATTTGGCAGATTAAAGTGATGGGTTTTCTCGTTGCCTTGGTTTTGACATTGTTGGATTATTGACATTCACCGTAAATACCAGCCACGCCACTGGACTTCGCGTGTAAGCCCGTCTCAGCATTGCGATTTGCAAGGCCAGGTATTTGCGTCTGTGGTCGCCAAGAATGCGATGATTAGGGTTACCGCATAAACTACTAAAAACAGCCGCTAGGTGAAAAATACCACGGGTTCGGAGGGGGGGGGATTGTCGAGAGCGCAAATTATTCACCCTCGCGACTAAATGTCTGCCGCGTGCGTCACAGACACTGCCAAAACAGACGCAAAGCATTACGAAAAAAGCGCTGATCATTCGGCGGGTTAGGTTGTCTTGTAGCAGCAGAAAAGTGGCGTTGCACAAATTCCCTGTGCGATTGGCAAATTTTAGAATTGGCGCACGGTTTGAGGATGGAAACTGGAGAAAAAACCGGCTTGGTTTCCTAGTTGGTTCACTCATTGAACGCTCGCAGGTGATAGGACAAACTGTAGCAGTAACTTTGACACAACAAATAGGAAACCGGAGTGCTCACGCAAGCAGACTAGCCAAACAGAGACCTGGACGATCTCTAGATAATCAAATCTCACAGACAGGGGTTCGAACCCATGACCCATTGCAGAACGCAGAACGAGGTAAGATGTCTGAGACGGGTTTTTCTTTAGCCCCATAAGGGTACAACACGCAGAACACAAGAAGACGCCTTTAGCCTGGTAAGATTTAACCCAAAAATGCACACAGCAATCGCCAAGAAGACACAGAGAGCGCTTTTTTCGCCTCGAAGCCAGCAAATTCGCCCTGGCATTCGACATTTGCCCTAAATGCCGATCGTCAGTTGCCGACGGCGGCTAAAACGCTGATGCGCACATCGAGGCTGTTTAGAGCCCCTGTGACGCAATTTATCATCGTAGAGGAAAGTTACTTTCAACTTTGACAACTGTGAATGCAGTCCATTAAAACAACGCATGTGATGGACCACTTGGTTTTTTTGTGGCTCAGCAGTGCGGCTATTCGCACAGTGAGGGCGTCAAAAAAATTGGCGAACAGAACACTACCAATTACGTGGCAATGGAGAGAACAACGTTGGAGGCAACATTTGTGGGGTTTGAACAATACTACTCACAAATCAGATTGTAAGTAGTAAAATTAGTCTATGGTGTTTAGACGCTTACACAAATCATCCTAGTTAACCCGAATCAAAAAGGCCTTCTTGAGTTTGAAGGGATTTTTCCAAAACAAAGCATGTATCGATTTTTGAGGGTCAAGTGCGACACCATTCTCGACACATTTATTTGAAAATATTACCAGACAGTAGTTGGCATGACCGAAAATAAAAAATATTAATATTTGCTCAAGTTAAATCACCCTCCACAAAAAATTAACCAATCAAAAACAAGTGATTTCGGATTTCGGATCAAACTAGAACTTACACAGCCCAAGAGTCGACATTTTACGATCAGGTTTCAAGGCAAAGTCGTCAGTCGACTAGATGCATAAAATTACTACTAATCTTTTTATGGTAGTAGTATTTTTTAAAAAAATTATTGAAATCGGAAGTGTATACTCACTGTGACGGGGTGGGTAGTAGTGCAGACTGCCTCAGTATAACCCGACTGTCTTCGCCAGACCTGTCACCTGCCGCAGACACTTCCGACATCCCGTCTTCCTCCTCGCCGTCGTCGTCGTCGTCATCTTCGTCCTCATCGGAATCGATTGCTTCACCCTCTTCAGGGGAGGAGGCCTTTGCACGTTCGTTGTGCTTGTCGGCCGAGACGGCTAAAGCGCGGAAAAATTGTTGCACACACACATACACTAACTACTTGCAAATGTAAGTAGCGAGATTAAAAAGAACTCACCCGAGGGCGGTTTGAGTTGGTTTGTTTTCTTAGAGTGCATCCTGTCGCCAAGGCCCTTGGATGAACACCCAGGAAACTTGTTGCTGCTGTCACCAAGACTCCCCTCGTTCGTGGTTCTGCGCTTCTTATCAGGCCTGGCGACAAATTAAGAGGGATAAAGAGTTAAGAATAAACGACAAATATATGGGAATAAGCAAAAAGCCGGCAACGCGAGGGCCAAAAGATCCCCCTGGGAGCGGCGAAGGCTTACCGCTCAGGTAGAGTCCTGTTGTACGCGTAGTAGTACTGAGTGTAGAGTTGGGTATAGGCAGCAAGCTGCTGCTGCATCAGAGCAAGATGCTGGTCCTGCTGGTGTCTACGCGTAGCAGGAACAACGACCTTGCTGCGCACGGGAGTCAATTCGTCGTCGGTGTTGTGATCCCTCAGACGCGATCTTCTTCGTCGTTTGTGATCGTGACCCCCGTCAGTGGATCTTGGAGCAACGTCGTCTGCCAGCCGCCTCCGCCATTGGCCGCCGAGATCGCGCTGGCTCAGGCGTGGGTAATCACGCTCATGACGACGAGACATTGCCACCAACTTGATCAGAACTTAGCTAAAACACCTGAAAAAAAAAATTTAAAAATATGTGTAAGATAACATTCACCCTAACAATCGAAATCACGTGGGCTATTAATGGCTGTAGCAGCTGATCATTGCACCAATTCTACGCCATCTTCAATTTCCTACTGAAGAAACTCACGCAGAACGCGGCCCGAAGTTCAACCATACTAATTAAAGCCGACAACACCAACTCAATGACATATAAACACAAGCTCAATAACTGATCCAACTATGACATACTCGTACCGAATTTAGCAAAAAGAAGAAAAACGAAGTTAGTAAACCGACAGATCACTGCTTATGAGATCTCACATAGAACCACAACAGTGGGTATCGGCCGCATTACTTTTACGAACAAGGTAAATATTCACTGGTTTGCTGTCAAATGACTTGGCAGGGAATGTTAAAACCTCTCAAATAAGTAGTCCGATATAGCATTTAAATCCCACAGAATGCGATAAAGCAAGTTCCAATAAGTTTTCTTGATAAAATCCAATGCAAATTAGTCTCGAATGCAATTCTAGCCAAAAACAGAAGCAATACATTTCGACGACCCGCAGAAGGCACGCAGGAGAGTTTTGTGGATGGAATCAAGCCCCCATACAGCCATGGCGACAAATGAACACAAACGTTTCTTTATTAAAAGACGAAATACGACCGAATAATGAAAATACCGTATGCTTCATGCCAATAAAAGCACTTCCCCAAGCCATAATGATTCGCAGCGAAATTTGGAGTAATATATAATGTGTTTCAGGTATTCTGCCCGATACCTAAATACTTTGTCGCATACTATTTTCCCAAAATTTCTAGCTAATAGCGCAAGCCATGTTAGCATGGCGATTCATTAGTGCACTTAGAACTTAAGAGACACTCAAAATGCAGCTTCATAAACTGTTTATCGTTTATTCTTAAAATGTGAAACGGTTTATTAAAAATCAATGCAAAATATGCATAATTTGAAGTCAAACTTTTACACACAAGAATACCGGCCACACAATGCCATCTAGCCCGGAAAGCAGAGAAGCACATGGGTTAACTTACTAACAGTCAAAGAACTGGATGCATGGCAGGCTCAGTCATCAATTTACCGATATCAAATACATTTCTTTGTGATAACTTCAGATTTTAGCAATAAAAAATGTTTATGGCTAAAAATATTTTAAGTGCCAAGTTTCACAAATTTATGCGAGTAACTTTGTTAAAAAAATTCTAGTTGGCAGTTAACATAAATTATAGACTTTTTAAGATTAATCTGGTGTACAAACTTTTAACCCTAGAAGCTTTCGAGTAGAAATTTTAATAACAACACAATTTTTGCAAATTCTAAATAGTTCTGACTTTTTTTGTGCAGTAACGCATTGCTTATTTAAATAACAAATTGGGGAATATTTCCCACAACGGCCATAGACTGATACGTATTTTGTTTTCTTTACCATTGCAATTTAATACAAATAAGGAGATGTTTACGGAGAACGTTATCAGATGCAAAATTTAATGTACCATGTCAGAGAAATTTGGGCTTTCCAAACTGGGTCATGCAATCCACGTAAAATGCAGACACCAATTTATTTCGGTTCATCTGACATAAAATAGATTACGTGCAATAACGCGTTGTTCTCATTCTATTGCAAAAATCCACAAAATGACTAACATATCAACCCACATGCTGCTGTTTTCATTACTTTCATTATTATTATTATTACAGATAGTGAAACTTATGTGACGATTGTGTAACCTATCACAAGTTTTTGCAAATTTTTGAAGAGGAGCACTTAAAATGATATTTAAATTTGAAAAAATATTCTTTAATCTACGCATTTTATGGTGATTTGCTTGCAACTATATTGAATTGTATGGCTTGATTAGCATTTATATTTTCCGGTGTCCAAATTACATCAAAGCTGGATTTAATCCATCCTATTGACTTCTAAGTGTCAAAAATTTAATATATCAACCTTCACAATGTATGTTATTTTAAGACTGGCGATATGTTTTAGCACATTACAGCTCAAATCGACAAAACAAAATTTGATTCCAATATGTGAGTAATTGGCCACTGTGGACGCTGAGAGCTGTTAATTGTAAAAACCTGATGGAATCCAAATGTTAAAGATTATAAAAGCGTCCTAATGGTACTTAGCACATCGATTGGCAAGTACAATCGATTTTCCGCCCAGTATTAATTTATCCTCATGCTAAAAAATTTCCTTGCTTCAGGGTCAATAGAAAAAAAGCCTTGTCCATAATAATAGAGACGCTTTCGAAAGGCATGATGTTTGGTGCATGATCGGTGAGTGCGCAGAAATGGAGGTCGACTCACACGCCGTCAAACTCACGATTTGGACACATTTCTCTCAATCAACGACACCAATGTGGTCAGATTGCATGCTAATGAACGCGGTTAACCAGAGTTACGCAACCGACGCCATTTTTAAAAGCACACTTCTCAAGTAACGATACCGCCATCAACCCAACATTCTGTGAGTGATTCTGCTCAGAACTTCCATTAATGTGGAAAGGCTGAGCCCACACAGAACCACAAATTCCTATCACACGCTAAACACACACAATCACACTGGTAATATTGTTTTGTCATTCCTCGACCATGCTGTTCACCCGCGCTAGCACCGATTTAACAAATCTCCACCTAGAAACTACAAACAGCAATTTCTAATTTCCACCAATGACGCATTAAAGCACTGAAGGCGTCCGAAGCCAATGAAGTCATTCGAAAAGTCGACACACTGACAAGAACCAGAACTACGACACCGAAGAGCAGTCGTTCAGTGAGTCTGATCTGCTTGGACAAGAAATGTGTGTGGACAGGTATGAGTGTGCCACACTTACTGGGGGTTGTGGCGTTGCTGCAACAATCGTGCTTTGACTAAATATGGCCATGACAACCCCGGTCACATGCCTGTCGACAACCGCTGACGTTAAAGTGCGTGGACAGTGGCAGTTGTTGACTGTCGGTGCCTGCCTTGTGTTATGTCGTCGTCGTCTATTCTTAGACGACTGGCGTCACGAGGTGCGAAATCTGTTGTGAAACAAAAGCATGTTGCTAAATTGTCTACAAATAACCTGTTTTGCTGAAACAAAATTCACTGTAGCGTCTTGGCATTGCCTTTTATTGGTTACTGTCCTCGGTTGCTCATTATGCACGCTTGCTCATCTATACAAAATAATCTTGGCTGACGTGACGTTAATAAACGGTCGCATCCTCTTTCGCGTCTCTGCCCTCTTCCCTGACCGCTACAAGTTCTTAACCAGAGGGTGGCAAGGTGGTGCTGAGTGTCAACGTAGTGTTAACTAATCAGTTGATTATCTCCTAGTTTTCCAAATATTTGCTTTTTGGGACAATACCTTCTGAAAACCCCTTTGAAAAGTTGAAAGATTCGGTTCTCACATGATTTTTCAGCTTGAACGAGGCCTATCGCCGACACCTCCTTTTCGGCATCGAACTAGTTGACAGGTCCTCTCCCCAACTCCTTCGCTTATGTGCCTCTTTGTTAAGGATAGTAAGTTAGGTGAATCCGCTCTACGCCGAGTATGGACCGAATCTCTCCTGGCACACATAAACACAATCGCCTCGTTCCAAAGCTCTAACACACGGTTGAAGAAGCTTTCAGAAATGGCTCAAGGCATCCAACAGCGTCTTTAAGAAGGAGTGGAAAATCTAACCATCACCTCTGATGTAGCAGCTAACTAGTTGACAACCGCCCGCTGAGATTGGATTAAATTATCATCCAGACAGCTCAACGTCGACAGCGCACCACTTCCCGTTTCCACCAACCAGGTCAACCCAGGAAACGATCCGACCGACGCCTGAGACCCGTTCTCCGCTTTGCCAATTTTCTTCAAAAACTTTCGAGCGTTTACTGTTTCATAGCTAACACTCTCGGTTGGGGGGGGGGGCAATATTTGCAGTGAATTGTCAATAATCACGCGTGAGCGAAGCTTAACTACAGGATTATTGATTACAATGACTCATCCTGATTTTTCATTGGTCACTAGTATCAGTTGCTTGTTAGTGAGACTATATGAAGCAGTTATTTACCTGCGAGCCCTTTAAGATTAGATTTGGCTTTCATGTTCTCGTGAGCTTAGCTGTTTAATCGACTTTGATGTTAGCAGTCAAGACGGTTTTAGTCAGCTCACCGCGAGGACAATCTCAATAATATGTGAGATTTATGTGTAGCGGACAACACCACGGTGCACAGAAGCGCAATGTATCAAATGCCTAGCTTGATGCTTTTACTGCTCAAAGATGAAAGCAATTTTTATCGTCCCGAATCGTCAAAACAATGGACAGAAGGGTGGTGATTAAGAAACTAATTATGCGAACCTTGTCAGTCGAGCAAGGACAATAAAGGCTTTTTATGACTCCATAAACTTAAAATTAACATTGGCAAAACAGTTTTCATATGATTTTGATAATGCTTGTTGGGTTAAGGTTTGGATGAGGTCACCTTCGACATGTAGGTGATAAAATCGTCTCCATGAAACTTCTTTGGTAGTGGGATTCGCAATCATTACTGCAGCAAAAGCAAACTTATTACCAAGTTGCATTCAGCTGTAATCGATTTGACACACATCTTCAAGGTCTGACGGATGAGTCACCCGAATTAAGACCAATGAATGTATACTGATTTCCTTGTTCGATTTTCATTGGTTCTAGAAACACACACACACAAAATTGTCCAATTAGAATAGGGCCTCCCACTCCAGTATGACTGGACGCGTTTTGTTCTACAGCCGAAGCGTCTGTAATCCAGAAGAGACTGAAGAGAATCATGAGGTCCGAAGTACACATGGTGAACTAACTTCTCTGTAATTAGTTAGATTCTATTCGTGTGAACCATCTTACTGTCTAGGAATCAGTCTCTTAATAGGGCGTCGGTCATTTTCTTAAATTTCCTGCTCTCTTATTGGCCAAGCATGAGCCAGCCGATCGAACCAAATTAGATACTTTTCTGATACTACATAGGATTTCAACTAAGTGGTCTTAATATCCTTACTAAACGCATCACCAATGATGACAAACTCAGTGTGATTGGCCTGTGCTTGGACCAACGGCCCTGTGATCGTACGCAGCATGATTAAGTCGTCAACCGATTGGATATTCGTCTGAATGCGATTCTACCTCCTCCTTCTACTTCACAGTCAGCGATAGAGACTAATGACTTTGCGTTCCAAGCTTCACTACTATTCCGTGACACAGTCCAAAGACCTATCTTCCATCAGTAGGTTTCGACAATTCTGTACTGGATCGCTGACGCTTTCTTTGGCATGTGGACTATCAAGAACTTGAAAGACCCAATTCTACCTCATTTGCCCTTCGTATCTGGTCACATCGATGTGTACTGGGTTTCCTTGGGTTCTATTTTGCGACAGATCTGGAATTTTGAAGCAGACTTAATGGAAGTAATTATTAAACCTGTAAAGGCCTAAATTAGCACTACCGCGAAACCGTATAGATAACAGCCGGTCACAACCCGAAAAGAGAAAAGACAGGCAAAGGAGAACACGATTGTTTATTCGCGTCACGCCAGTCAAGTCGAGTCGAGTAAAATCGAGTAATTAACTTCTGTGTGCGTATCGATACGCGTGCGTCACAGGCGACTGCTATCAAAAAATCAATAACAATCAATCAATAATTACTGACGCGTGCAGTAGCTGTCTGTCCACGAAATAATCGATTGATTTGAGTTCGCTCGCGCTTGCAAACTGCGTTCGCTCACGAAGGCTAAGTGTGCTGGTTTGCTGGTCGCCACAAACCAATCAAAGACGTGATTTAAGGATCTGCTAGTAAGCTGGTATCTTAAATTCCTCAGGGTCTCACTTTACAATGAAGTAGTCTTCCATTCAATGCATTACAATGAAACAATTGGTCCCTCTTTGTCTCACTACTAGAATCAACTGGCAACCCTTTTCTCATGAGGGACAAGTTCTGTCTATGGACCCTGCTGGGAGTGTGCGTTACCGGCTTACAGCACTTCAGGCAAGATTTCATCTCTGACGGAGGAGATAGTTTGGTGCCATGTCTTCGCTGGGCAACATTTTGGAAGGTTGGGGTGTCACATCATGGAAGCATTGACAAGTCCCCTGTACTGTCTCAGAATTAAGACATTTTTGGAGATCTCAATGATGACTGATAAAGGTAAGTCTACAGTGCGCAGCGTAAATGCAGCGCTGAGTCGATCACGATTGATGAAAATCCTAGGTCCGTCCGTGGAACAGTTGAACCATGGAACAACGCCACAATGTTAGCACCACGGCATTCGTCAAGTTGGTCCAACCACCACATGCCGAGCCCAAATCACCTGGGCTAAACTTCTGGCCTTGTTTCTTGTGGAAATCTTGATTTAACCTCGACAAGACTGTCATCTCAAGTGGAAGTCAAGAGCTGAGTTCGCGGCTTGGATGCAAAATCCAAATGAATATCCTGATCTGGCAAGACTCGTTGAAGGACGTGTTGAATAGGCTGCAATGACCAGCAAGCCAGCACAGCTAGCATTCGTGAGCGAACGCAGTTTGCAAGCGCGAGCTAACACCAATCAATCGATTTTTTTCGTTCATGCACTGTTGTGGACAGACAGCCACTGCGCGCGTGAGTGCTGCGTGTATGCTTGCCCGACTTTGTCGATGACTCACCCTCTTTGTTATTGGCTCTTGTTAGCAGTCACCTGTTACGCACGCGTACCGATACGCACACAGAGGTTAGTTACTCGATTTTACGCGGCTCGACAGGCGTGACGCGAATAAACGGTCGTGTTCTCTTTCGACTCTGTCGTTTCTCTTCTCGGGTTGTAACCGGCTGTTATCGATAGGGTTTTGTGGTAGTGCTAATTTAGGCTCCTACAGGGCTATGAACTTGAGAGGTGATCGAGTGCATCTTTAAACAAACACAGTTAGAAAATTTTCGAGAAATCCTATAGCAAACACTCACGAAATTCAGTTGTACCCCGTCCCCTAAAAGAACTGTAGTCGGATCGATAGATTTGCAATCGATTTTCCAAAGCTATCATTTACTAAAACAGTTCAAACTTATGGACTTCGGCACAAGGCAGACTCATCCGATACTCGAGAAGTTCAGGGATTAAAGGCAGCTACAATTCCAACGGTTTCACCAAAAAATTCTCATCCATGAATCTCGGAATGAACGTAGAAATCGCATAGCAGTCTACAAAGCAGAGTTCGATACAGCGGTTGGAAATCCAAACAAGCCGTAGGAAGACCTTGAATTAAAGTATGACGGCGTTGCGATGTCCCAGTAGCAAGTTGGATCCAGGTCCAACGTCGAACGCTATTCAAACCGCTCCGGGTTGCATACTCAAGAATCGATGGAATACTGAAAGACGTGGAATGGTTCTACCCACAGAGAGTCGTGAAGTCTTGCTGTATCTATTGTTTCCAGAACTTCAGGTAATAGGTGGATAAATTACGCAGACACCAAGAAGGCTAATGTAACCTCACTTCTTTGTACCTTCCCCCACCATCAATTTTTTTAAAAAAAGTGTGATTAGGACCCAAGAAATTCACTTAAAATAAATGAAAAGTGATGATGTGTTAATTTAGAAATTTTAGTTTCATTTTTTTAATTTGCAATTGCATTGTCTTTACCTAAGTCGAACAAGCATTTGCTCCGAACTTGATAAATCTACACAATGACCGCGCGTCCACACGAGCCAATTAAATTTAGACATATCACCGCCAGACGGACCAATCAGAGCATGGGCTTTTGGGCCAATTGGAACAGTCGCTTCATGCCAGCTGTCATGGGCACAGATAGGGGAGAGAAAACCCCATGCCAGACAAAATGGCACTTGGTAGTCGATCAGGCAGGCTCAATTATCGTCACCATGGCTACAATTGCTGGGTAAGTTGTAACGAATTATAATCAGATTGTGCTTCGAGGCGAGGCAGTTAATGATTGCGTTGCAAAATATTGGGTTTCGCTCTAATTGGTCACCAACTGACGTTAGCCAGTATTGAGTAACATTGTGCAAGCTAATGTCCTATCATATCGAATAAAAGATTTGAGCATTGTGCTATCACGGAAAACCGTATCAGTTGGTAGGAATTTTGAAAGTTGGTAGGAGTTTTGGAAGTTCACGATGTATCACACAACCTCTACAGCCATTCCTTTTCAAATTCCTGTGTTAGACACGTGCCAAATAGAGCAAATCGTGTCCAGATGTCACATACGGACAGCTTGGTGTTTTATTGGTTGGAACTCGAGCTGTAGAGCTCTCACACACCCAAAAACCCCTTATCAGGTAGAAATAAATGGGACTGAGCATGGTTTATATCACCGCTGCGTTTTATAGCTTAGCAACCGTTCTCATAGATGTGTTGCGGTGAATTGTTAAGGTAATTATATATCAAATCGATAATCTGGTCGCACGGTAAAAGTCGAGGTGTGTAATACCAGAGGAATGACTGCATTTAAACAAGCATTATCACCTCAAATAAACAAGGCACGGGACACTTTGCTGACACCGATCGAAAAACGAAAATACGAGTCTGAAAGTTTGTTCTTTTTAATTATACATAAATGAAGCGACAAAAATAACTCCTTTGGTAAAATTTTGTGATATGGAAGTTGCCTAGGCAAGGCACTTTGTCTGTACCTAATAAAAATTAAAAGGTACATTGTCGCAATGTTAAAGAAGGAATGGCAATTCGATTGCAATGTTCCCTATTAAAACAACTGCAATACATTTTTGTACTCCACACTCGAATTGTGCGCATTTTGAGAGAACGGAACAAACTCAACCTTGTTTCCACTACCTCCTCCGTCAGCAAAACGAACATTTCTTGGATCATGCAATGTTTGGAGATACAACGTGGCAAGAAGAAGTAGCCGGGTTGAAAGACCACAATCTAGGATTAGAGGGGGTTCACGGAATCTTCGGCCGTTCGCAGAACTGCCACATTCGACTTGAGTTTCGTTATGTGTCGAATTGGGGAAATTGCATGCGCGTGGCCACACACTGATCCGCCAACGATCGCGTCGACGTCAGCACCCGTCTCTTCACTCGGTAAGCTCCCGCACCAACTCCACACGGCAGAATCTTTTTTCACCGTCATAATCCCAAGTCACCACTGTCTGGATTTGTCGTGTGCTTGGTCACTTAGGACAATCTTCAATCCTAGCGGTTGTTGAGGGACTAGCTACTGGCGAATCGACGGCATTCTGCGGTTGAAGGCAACTTCAGTACACCACTTCGTGACTCGATCGATGGGTTGTGGGTGGTTTGACAGACCAGAACCAACTGCACCGTGGTTCCACAACCTCCTCCGTCAGCAAAACGAGCATTTCTGGGATCACGCCATGATTGGAGATGCAACAGACTTTGTGTTTAACAACGTGGCAAGAAGAAGTAGCTGGGTTGAAAGACCGGAATCTACGATTAGAGGGGGTTAACAGAACTGCCGAATTCAACTTGAGTGTTGTTATGTGACTAATTGAGAAAAATAGCATCCGCGTGGCCACACAATGACCCGTCAACTTGCCCAGTTCAGGGTTGAAATCCACACCGAAGGGGCATCGGAAAGACGTCACCTTGCTCCACGACTTTTCGCCTAACTGACACTACAAAAGCCCAGAGTGTTGAAATGACAAACCCCAGTTAGTAAATGCTATTTTTTTTTTATAAAAAAAAACAGAAACGTGGTGTTTTGATTTCAAGTCAGACACGAAGGAAAGCGACTGCCAAACGTATTGCCTTACTTAATTCCTCAGTCTTCCTGATTTGCTCCCCAAACGAAGTGATTGTTTACTAATCCGACCCCTCACTGGTGTCTAATTCTCGTCTTTATATTAAAAAAATACGTGATCTTATTACCCTGCCACTTGTGTTTTGTGAGAAAGGCGAGGTTGTTTCTTGAATATGTGTCATTTTGAGTCAACAGTACTACTGAGTTATCGTAGAGAGAATTCCAGTTCAAGAAAGCGTCGCGAAATGTGTGATTTTGAAGGCGACATTCTCGAAATCCCAGCAGGAGTGCGGCCTAGGTGATCACAGTGCCCAGTTATCGATCTTTGTGGCATTTGTCTGGATTCGCCGAACCCTTAGGTCAACACCGCTAGTTTTGTGTGTGGAGCGTTCAGCTGATTAACTAGGGTATGAGGCTGCCTCTGGCGTGATGATCCGGCAAATACACCTTCAGAAGGCTCTGCTATCAATTTCTCGAATTGCGTGATTCCTTTTTCAGAGACACCAGCGTCGGAGAAACAGATCTCCAACGACTGAGGCCGATCGGCATGTCGCCACGACGACAGCTCTTCGACGAAGGGGTCATTTCGATCGGCGTTTGCGTCGGGTTCAGCACCAGTCGCCGCCGCCACCACGTAGGCACCGACGCCAGACGAGACGTCTTCCCACCACGTTCTCGGCCAGTTCGTCCCCTTCACCGCCTCGGTAAGTGTTGCGCATCGGTTCTGGATCCTTCGTAGGCTAGCAGTCGATGCGCAATTTCACTAACTATTTAGCGGGTCGTGGTTGGTGGGGAATTGTGCCGTTTTCACAAACCTTGAGTTCGGAAGAACAAGTGATCCAATGACCAGCGGGCAAAGTGGATCACATCGTTTGATACCTCTGTTGAATTCATCTGGCTTGAGGCACTTCTAGGCTGTAACTTCACATCAACGGTAGCATAAATCGTTGTGGTGTGTGTTCTATGGACTTGCACGAAGGTCTAGTTGCTCCGGCATTGCCTTTTCCTGGACGAATTTTCCAAAATTCACTTACAGGAGACCCAGGGTGTCGCGAAGTCGATCCTCGTCAACCTCGCGGTCCTCATCAACGGCGTCGAAGCACTCGACAATTGCCATCGACAGTCGGACCACCTCAGCGGCGGCGTCCAACTTTCCTCTGAGTCGACGGTCCAGTGGTTTGGAGTCCGCTTCCTCCTCCTCCTCGTCGTCGTCGTCTTCGTCAAGAACGCCACCTCCAACCAAGCCGAAACGACGCCTCTCCCAAGCCAAACAGGTAACCCATAGTCTTCGCCTGTCCTATTTCCGGGCAATTGTCGCCGTGTGCTCGTTTTGATTTTGTTCCGTGACTGTCCGCATTATGGTTGTGCTGTTGACGTCAAGCTGGTAGACGTTTTCGCGAGTCTGCGATTTCCATGGGTGTCGGATGCAGCGCTCGATCGACACCGGAGAATTACGACTCGATCTGCTTGACACCAATTGACTGGTTGCTCATCCGCGCAAGACGTGACCTTGGCATTTCGTGCACAATGGTGAATCAGACGTCTGTGTTGTGTTGTGTTGCCACGTAGTAAGCCTCAACACCCATAACTCATGTTTGATTCGACGAGGTCTACACCGCGAGCTTTGGACAGGAACTTGTGATAGATTTTGGTTACTAAGACAGCGTAATCATCGTCACAATATTGACAATGTGTTCAAGCACTGCGCATTGGCTCGTCGACCTCGTTATAAACGAGTCTTGACGAATCTCAGGTTCGTTGTCATGGCAACTCCAAACGCGCGTCTTTCAAACCCCACTTGTGGACAGTGTGGTCGGTGGTATGTTGGAATTTGCCATCGATTTTCCCAGTGGCCCAATGAAGTCGTGCCAACCCGAACCTTAGAACAAGTTCCACTTCAGCGTACACAGAAGGACTCGCCTCTAACGGTGGTGATGATCACGCTACTGTCGACTGAGCGTGTAGAATCTAACCACGTGATCTAGCTGATGCCATAGCATTCTCATCAACCAATCAGCGTTGACTTCTAGGCTATGAGTTTGGCTGTTGTGGCTTGATGCTGAAGGCAGTAGTTAAGGCCCCGGGTTTTAAACCCCGTGAAACTGCAAACATTTTTTTTGGCTTGAAAACTCGAAACTGCTGTCCCAGAGGGTTGTAACTGGGTACAGTTTGTGTGTGTGTGTGTGTGGGTGACATGCAGTACAATTTTTTCGATGCTGTCCCACCTGCGTAGAAGAAGACGTGTTTCCGGCGCTGATCTGAAATCCGCTGCGCACCGCGCCAACGCTTCTGCGTCCACAAGTGGACGCGTGCCACGATCGATGCGGCACGCGCGCAATCGATTGGCTGGTGGTGGTTGGCTGGTGGGCGCGATCAGCAATGCGTGTGTCCGTTTTGCTTGTGTGTGTGCGTGCGTGTGCGCGCGCGCACACGCACGCACACAGCGCCAGAAGCACATCGCCACCTCGTGCGCACCGCGTCTAACACACGCAAGCACACGCAAACACACATGCACACACACACACACACACGTACCTACAACAAAACGGCGCCTCTTCAGCTGCCTCCGCTGCTACTTGCTATCCACACAACTGGGTCAAAAAACCAGTTCCCCCAGCCCACCTGGGCTCCGTACTCGGGCCTCCACCTCCTCAGCGACTAACCTCAACGCCGTTTCATCCAACCGTCAATCTCTCTCGAGCTCCTGGTATCCGGCCCTAAGTCCAGCCGACCCTCCCACTGCTGTTGCCCCCGCCTACCGTTCAATTCCAACACGTCGGAAAGCCTTTCAGCACTCCCAGCAGCAGCAGCAGCAGCAGTTTCAACAACAGCAGCTGCTGCAGTCGTCGTTTGCCTCGGCGAAGCACCAGTCGTCTGGCAATTGGGAATCTGCCTCGTCGTCTGTAGGTCAGACTCCTCCAACTTCTCCTCCTCCTCCTCCGCCACCACCACCACCTCCTCCTCCTCCTCTGAGATTCTTGGAAGTTGCAGTTTCTGTTGAAGTTTTACTTCCAAGGTCATCTTTCATTGCGTGGACTGCAAAGCAGGCGTGCTTTTGTTTCCAATCCACGACACCGCAGCTTCAGACCGCTTTCAAACTCGGACACTCGGTTATCGCGCATTCCGTGAAAGCCTTTTCACCACCGCAGGAGGAATTTTTTTTTACCAGCTCCTCAGAAAGCAGTAGCAGTAGTTCGCCAGTTTCAAGTGACCTGGAAGAAGAGGAGGAATTTGAAGTTGACGAAGGTCGCACAGCGGTTCTCCCCTTTCCTGGTCCCTCCAGATTTGAATGTCTAGAGATGTCAACGTCCAAGCCGCCACCTAGACCGCAGCCACCTCCCCCTGTGAATCTTGTAGGGCCCCGTAGGGGCTCTGTCGCCTCTCGTGAATCCTCCTACTCCCCACCTGCCGACAGAAACGGTGCCAGACCTCCCCAGCACACTCACAACAACGGAACTTCGGCCGCAGACATGGAGAATTCTGCGCTCTTTCGAAAACTCGAGGCAGCTATCGCTAAAGTCGCCACAGAACAGCAAGAACACGAAAGAAGTCTTCTTTTGCTGGCTTCTGGAATACCCCCTGACGCGTCGACGTCTCCCTCACTAAGCACTCTGCTAAATCTGCTTTCTAACTCCGGTTCGGACTACCAACTTCTGCGACTGCAGTTGGTTGGAGAGAAGGAAAAACGCGCTCTCGTCGACGCTGCCAGACGACGCATCGCCACTGCTGAGGTCGGTTCTCAAACCGAGGCGCTTAGTCTCGACCCGGGCGACGTCTGTCCCGTGTGCCAGCGACGTGGAACGACGGAATCGAAGCGGAGGCATGACGTAGGCCTGCGAGTGGCCATTCAACAGTACATACCCCCATTCGTGCCCATTTCTCGCGGTGTATCGCTGCGTCGCAGTCGCACGAACTCCATTCAGTATCCGGCCGCGATTCAACAACGCTTTGTCTGGCCCGGAAACGGGGAGATTGTCGACGTGATTGAGATCCTCCCCGAGCCGCCCTATCCAATCAGCTCGCCGATGCTAACTCAAACCCCCTCGATCCATTTCACCTCGGAGGATTATTGCGAACGGGCGTGTATCTCGACAGTGGTCGTGCATGGACCGATTTTGAGCGTGTCAAGGCGATCGGTGCCCCAGAAGGCAGTAACGACCCCGAAGCAGCCTGATCCGCCGAAACCCGTCGTCGCTAAACAGGTGGAAGCAGAACCGAAACGGGCTGAACCGCCACCGAAGGTGATTGAACCACCCAGCAAACCCCCGCCAACACCGCCCTCCGCGCAGGTCGAGTCGAGCGACGAGGAGGGCAGCGACGATTCGGAGGACGAGGAGTCGGACGCAGAGATATCGCGGAAGCTGAGGCGTCAGCTGCGGCGCACGCAGAAAACCCAAGAGATCAACGCGGCCATCGTGCAGTTGGCGTTGAATCAGCAGCGGAGTGAGCAGGAGCAGGCCGAGCAGGCTGAGGCGGCGACGTCTGCGGACGGCTCCTCGCGCGTCGCGGAGGCTCGACAGCGCGCCAAAAAGTTTATTGAGCAGAGGAAATTGAGCATGCAACAGCAGCAACAACAACCCCAGCAGAATTGTGATGGCTCTAACCAGCGTCTGTCGGAGGTAAGTGTTTCCACCGCTAATTCCCCGGTGGTGAAATGATTTGAATGCATGTAGTGTGCGCGTGTGTGTGTGGGAGCATCGTCTGGTACGTGAAGTCCATGCAAGCGTGCTCCTACGTCTTTTCTGTAGCCCCCTGAAGAGGCGTCTTCGAAGGCGGCTCCAACGGACGATGTGGACGGACACCTGATCTACGTTCCGCATGACTTTGTCCTCGATCGCTGTAAGCACTTCTTCTTCTTTTTCCCTCAAAATTTGCACCCTGGGCGTTTTCCAGCGCATTATTTTGCTTTGCTTTCAAATTACACGACACGTTTCCTAGCTCGAGTCCTACAAAACGGGATCAAAGCACACTTGTGGAATATTTAATCGCGCATAAGCGCGTCACCTCTTGGTTTAATGTTTCAGACGAGATCATCAAGACCTTGGGTGAAGGCACTTTTGGCAAGGTCGTCGAATGCATCGACCATCACACGTAAGTATCGATTTCTTGCCCCCCCTGTCTCTCTCTCGTTCTGGATTGGTTTAACTGTTTGAATGGACGACACCAAGGTGGTAGTTTAGTGACGAGAGAATGAAGCCAAATCTTCAGTTATGTGCGTTTGGGCAAAGTTATAACCTTCGTTGTGTGTGTACCACCTGCCGTGACCTTTCCGAGGTCGTGTACTTTCCCCCCTTCCCCCACCCCGGAACAGCGCTGCCTCCAGCCAACTGCCACCGAGTTGATCTGCAGTCCGCAGAGGTCACGCCAACGCCGTGCGATCGACCGCCTTGTCGCTCCTTCCACCCCGCAAACCACCTCACCCACCACGCTGTCGTATGTCTTTTTTTCCAGTCACGTGATTGGTTGAGACTCAGCCAGACGCATCGCTCTGCCACCATCTGGCCTGCTCGTCATGTGTTTTTTTTTCGATTTTGGAATTAATTTCAGCTGTCGGCATAGTCTTCGGCCACAAAATGTGCCCTTTTTAGTCATGGTGCAATCGGAGCGACCGTAAACTTGAATCGGCGTGGCTTTTGGTGGAGTCATTGTGGGCTGTGCGTGTTGTAGGAAGGCTAACGGCTTACGCTCGATGCATATTCGATCTGGGAACAGTTACAGGGCGTGGAGAAGGTGTCTTTTACGGCCCTCCACCACCACCACCACCACCACAAACCTTTTCCTTTCCTGTCTTACTACTTTTGTTTCTCTGCGCAAGAAACATCACTTACTTCGCGCTAATTCTGATTGTACTTAATTCCGTATGAGTCTGGTTGTTTTTACCGAAAAGCTGCCCCCGGCAGTTGAAGCCTCGGCACAAGGGAATCCAACTGGACGGCCGTGATTGACTGTTGAAGGGTCTATCGAAACGGCTTTGGGTTCAAGGTTTCCGTTAACTCAAAATTTTCAAAAATCCACTGTTTTCCCTCATCAAAATGCGTGATTTTTTGCAAATTGATTTAAGTTTTTGCACAGTTTGGTTTGTGCCCAATCGATGGTGAATATTCGCCTTTCAGCGACACACGAATCGCCTTGAAGATAATCAAGAACGTCGACAAGTACCGCGAGGCCGCGATGCTTGAGATCAACGTTCTCAACTTCCTTAGAGAACGCGATCCCAACGACGAGTAGTGAGTGCTTCGTGTGTTCACCTGTACTCAAACACACACACACACACACACACACACAATGATCGTTTTCCAATCGTATTTCAGCTTGTGCGTTCGGCTTCTTGATTGGTTTGACTACTACGGACACATTTGTCTGGCTTTCGACATCCTCGGGCTTTCGGTATTCGACTTTCTGGTACGTCTGCGACTTCCCTACCTCTAAAAAAACCACACCCGCGCGAGAATTGCCTATGCTGTGTGTGTGTGTGTGCGTTTGTAGAAGGAGAACAACTACGTTGGCTACCCCATCGAACACGTGCGCCACATCAGCTACCAGCTGTGCCACGCGGTGCGCTTCATGCACGACAACCAGCTCACCCACACCGACCTCAAGCCCGAGAACATCTTGTTCAATCGCTCCGACTACATCTCCGTGCATAATCGGAAGAAACGACGCTACGACCGCATCGTGAAGTGCTCCGACGTGCGCCTCATCGACTTCGGCTCGGCTACCTTCGACTACGACCACCACTCCACCATCGTGTCGACGCGTCACTACCGTGCTCCCGAGGTCATACTTGGTGAGAAGTGCATTTCTGACTACTACTACTCACTACCGCTATAAGCATATGATCGGTTCCTTGTCGAAAATGGGAGGGTTTGGTTTTGAGGCTGTAGCAGCTGCTCTCCCAGCACCTCGTTTTGCTTGTTCTAGAACTTGGATGGTCTCAACCGTGTGACGTCTGGTCTATCGGATGTATCATCTTCGAACTCTACACCGGCTATACCCTCTTCCAGGTAAGCTTACACTATGTACCGCTCTGTCCTCAAATCTGATTGGTCGGTGGTTTCACCCAATCAGCAACCAAGTGTGGGCGTGTCTCCTTGACTACTGCCTGCGCCATTGTGTACTTTCACTTTCGTTTTGAATTAAATTTCCTCTCTTTTTTGTCGTTTTTTACAGACCCACGACAACCGCGAACACTTGGCCATGATGGAGCGAACACTCGGTCACATTCCTTACCGAATGACGCGCAAATCCCGGTAATTTTTCTTAGTTTTTGGCTCCGTCATTTTTCCGGGCGTTGTGATAGATAAATTAGATTTCGAAAAAAAAGCAAAAAACGGTCTAGTCGGCTTCTATAAACATCCCCCCCCTACTGTAGAACCGGGTTTTTCTATCACGGTCGGTTGGACTGGGACTTCTATAGCCAGGAAGGACGCTACGTCCGCGAGAATTGTCGCCCCCTCCTTGTGAGTGCTCCAAAACCCAGCACGTACTACTCACCACCTAATTAAGTAGTATATGCTACTTTATACTGCTTGTTTGTTGGTGCTGTGCGTGAGCATTGGCGCATCGTTGAGCGTTGTGCTCTGTCCGCCGTACTTGCCCCTTGCGTCTAGTGAATTCCTCTGCATGAGTGATGATTCTTTTCGCCAAATATCACGCTCTCCTTTTTCTCATCCTCTTTTCTTTGCCGTGCATGGCGATTCCTCCTCGTGCATGTTTTGCATGTCAGTCGATCCAGCTACTTTTGTCCGGACACCGGCGCTGTGCACAAACTCCCCCCTAGATCGCGCCAACCCATAGCCGATTGCAAACCCCTCGAGGTATGTTGTGTGCTTCTTTGTTTACACAAGTACACCTACTGATGTCTTATAAGTAATCAGTTTATTGTGATCGTAAATTCACACTCGATTAGATAGACGTGAGCGGTACTCGTGTTTGCTGCCTGCCACATTGCCTGTTATGTCGTTTGGCAGTCTGATGCATGGGAAACCTCCCCAACCCCCTCAACTAACCAGCCGTCCCTTTTCAGCGGTACTGCAAAGAGGAAAGCCAAGACACGCTGGACATGTTCGATCTCATCTCGAAGATGCTGGAGTACGATCCGGCGGATAGAATTTGCCTCGCTGCGGCTCTTTCCCACCCCTTCTTCCTTCGCATCCCCTCGCACCAGAGGCTGAACTACCGCTTCCACCCGCAGAATCTTCTGGCTGTGGAGAACAACAATTTGACGGGGGCTCAATCTCTCGAAAGTCACTCCACCGGCTCGTCTTCGAACAACTCCGAGACGAACGCGGCCGCACGTCGAAAGACCTCCGACCCGAACGCAACCAGTGTCATCCGATGATGCTTATGATCATGAATGTGTGTGTGTACCCTGTACTGACAGAAAAACGACCCTTTTGTAATGCTCACGACGATTTTATTGCGCGTCCTAGTGAAGAAGACATTTGTGTGTGCGTCTGTGTGTGTGTGCGCGCGTCTTTGTTCCCTTATTCCTTCACTCCTTGCAATTCGATGAAGCTGACGAAATTACTCTTTCTCAGGGCAGAAAGGTTAATTCACAACTGAAGCGGGGGATGTAGTAAAAGATATCAGTAGCATACTGCCTTTTTAATTACTTCACACACGCACACTCTCTCTCTCTCTGATTTTGGTAAAGGGGGTACGCAGATCATTTAAATAAACTACGGGTGAGCAAAGTGGGCATGTATCATGTTGAAATGCGGGTTGAGTAGGGAGTCAGTACACTAAAATAACGCAGGGCTCTTCCATTCAAATTTGTTGTGACAAAAGCTGCGTCTACATTGATAAATCACGTAGTCCAAATAAGGTAAGTAGGGCGTTGGTGTTTTTTTAACAAAATTTTATTTAGAGAGAAGTATCAAAATGAGGATCAGTGTGGTACACATTCCAGCTGTTGGTTGCGGTGTGCCGTTCTGTTAACAAACAAAAGGTTTTAGTAGGTTATATCAAATGAGTATGCATTTAGGCAAATAAGTGCAGCTTACTTCGACAAGGTAGTTGCAGTTGTCAGTGTAACAGCAGTCTGCGCATGTCCAGTCGCGTACTTCACTGACAAAGCATCGGTTTCTGAAAAATTCTCTTTGCTTTTCGCAGTCCATTTTAGTTGTGCAGCCCTTTGATACAAAAGGACGTCTTTCGGAAAGTACCGTCCAGAATGGCGGTGCTATTTTGGGTTAGAAATTATTCTGTGTACTTTTAAATTGGACAAAAGAAATGCATGCATCTTGCGTCACATGACACGTGCGTC
>UXSR01005309.1:0-89283 GCA_900604375.1 Mesocestoides corti | reverse complement strand
TTTTTTGGCATTTAGCAAATCAAGTGGTTAAATAGCAAGAGTTAATATTTTTATTCTCTATGCTATAAAGTCGTATAAGCAATCGTTTCTTTGGTCATTCATGCTACCAATACTACTAGCCCTCCTAACTCTCCTATCGCAAAGCGCAATTAACACATTGTATATAGCGGCATGTGCCTTCGCTTTTCTCATTTTCATAATCTCGGTAAACTAAAGTCCGTTTCCTTGGCTTCAAGTGCTATGCTGGTTTTAGAACGTACACTAGTGCCTTTTTGGTGGGCTTTAACATTGCTGGTTTCAAATAAAGCATCGTTGTTTGATGCGGTTCTGGGTTTTTCGTATACAGTTGGTTGGATGTATTCACAACGTTTTAATCATCAGCAAAATTAGTTTGCCCTCCAGACGCCGCTCAAGTTGCGTTCAAAATTTGTCAGATTCACGCAAAAAAAACATATTTATCCTGTTCGACTTTGGTGCTCATCAAAATTTAGAGTATCTTAAAGTGTAAACGCACTGGGTAAAAAATAATCAACTACATTCTGTACCCATGCAGCGCTTTAGGTAAAAACCCATTATCTCGAATTCTGTATATGGTATATACAGGATATCTATCCAACTGAGGACTTTAATGTGATTCACACAAAACATTGTGAATTCGGTGCGGTGATGTGTCCAACACGAGGCTGGCCCCACGCACAGACACACACTTCCACATCCAAGGTACAAAATAAAATCGAAACTGCCAATTGCCATCCCACACCGAGAGGCATAATTAGTGAATCATCGTTGATGCGGTGACAGGGGTGTTGCCTACGGCTCCACAGCAATGTTGTGCTGGCAGTTGGACTCGCCAAAATCATCACCTCCCTCTTCAACTAGCTCGAAATTGTCATCGTCTTCAGAAGATCGGCACGGATTGTTTCGGCTCCTGTCACCGCCAATTGGATCCATGGTATCCAGCCCCGTGTGGAAGGTGTCTACAAAAGAGCCAGAGATGCGACTATCTTATGGTATTTTAATGAAAACGTTTAGCATTTCGTGACTATAGAGTGGGATTCGAGCGTCATATATGCAATTCCAAATGTACTAATATGACTCCGCACATATAAAGTTGTTTGAATTGGTGTATTACCGCTCTACGTCATCGTTCCCTCCAAATGTATTGATAAACACGTGAGAAATTTTGATTACTTTCGATAAAGACGTAGTCGTTTGTGATGACCTGCACGTCTTCGGCGCATTCGCAGAATTCAGCTTCTTCCATGCCTTCCTGCAGGAACCAATGCAGAAAGGCCTTCTTCGATAGGAGAGTGTTGAATCGATAGAGGATGCTCTTAAGGGGGTTGATAATTAGCGTGGAGTTGTACATTGCGGTCAGCTGCCGTGTGCTCTTTCCCAAACCGCTTTGCTTCACAGCTACTGGCGGCGTTTCAACAATACCGACCTGAAATTTTTGCAACATTAATATCAGACATCTCACGAAATCTGGAATATTCCAAAAAACGGATTCTTTGCATCGAATTTTGTGCATAACTTTGACCATGCACGCACATCCCATTAGCATTTATAAGCCTGGCCAAACGATCGATTGGGTTACCTTAAATCCGGTTGGACACCAATCAACCAACCCGATGACTCCTCTTTTCTTGATCACATCGATTGTATCTGAAACGTCTTTAACGGGAATATCGCCTCGGTAGAGAAGGGCGCAGGACATCATGGCAGCTGTTCTTGGGTCGCCGTGTACCATTTGACAGTCCTTGTCAAAACACCTCAGGGTTAATTCTGGCACTGTAATGGCTAAAGCACACAAATCCACCAATGAGGAGCCGGCGTGCTTTGTTTAAACCGGGCCAATTTAAATTTGAACTGCTTACCTTCATGCACGATGACGTCAGGTGTGCAGAGAGGGGCCAGTGCGAGTTGTAGGTAATGCAGACGAGGAAATGGCACTAGGTTCGTTTGAAGCTGCATCAACGTAGCCGTCAGCGGACCATCATGTCTGAGCGAAGCCGACAAACCACTTGTGGTCTGGGGTGAAAAGCAAAGGCGCTGTTGAATTCCTCTAAAAACCTCACATATCACCAAAAGTTAGGTTGCACCAATCACCTGAGCGATAATCCTGTTTATGTGGGAGTAGGCGGGCCGGTCAATACCGAGTTTATTACTACTGATCGCGATTAGGGCGTCGTTTTCGCACAAAAGCGTGAAGCTGCTGATTTCATCGAGCGTGCTGCTGCACAGGACTGCGTTGTACGGCTCTACCACACAGCACGATTTCTGGTGGTCGGGAAAGATGGCAACTTCGATCTTTGGAGTCTTCATGAATTCGGTGTCCATCAGTTCAGCGATTCCTATGAAAGAGTTGTGCAGGGGGTGATATCACAGCTACTTAAGAAATATAAGTAGGGTGTTTATGCTACTTACGGCAGGTGGTGCCACCACCGGTTCCACCACCGTAGGAGTGGTAGAATAGGAACGCCTGTAACTGATCGGAACTTTCAACTTCCTTTCTAATCGAATAAACTGATTTATCGATTAGGTTCTGCGGCACGCCGTAGTAGCCTCGGCCAAAGTTGTTTGCCATGTCTTCGCAGCCGTTGATGAGGGAACGTGGATTAAACATGCAACGGTACACGCCTCCCCGGATTTCGTCTACAATGGAAGGTCAACAATGTTGACTTGTCTTCGAAGAAGTGTCTTTAAATGCCTTTATTTTACCTCTCTCTGAGGCCTATTTTGACATATTTGTCATGTTTTTAAGACTAGAAACTAAAAATAGGACAAATTTGGCAAGGTCATCAGTTTGTTTGACCAATAGAAATTCAATATACAGGCGGACACTTACCCACGACGGTAGGTTCACTGTCAACAATAACGGTGCGCGGCACATATCTGTCCTTATTATCGACCATAAAGAAAACATTTCCGGAGTTTTTTTCGGTGTAACCTTCGGAGTTTGGATCGATAAGGACGCCATCTGGACCAACCCCGTGCTCGATTGCCATTAGCTCCCACACCGCCTGGGACGTCTGAGCACCGCATTGGCCCACAAACACACTGATAACCTCTCCAAGCTGAAAAGGTCCAGATCAAGCTATCGATAAGAAAAAATTAACTTTGCTTAGTCATGCGTAACGCCCAATGTAGCAACGTTTCCTTAGTGGAAAACTAGCTATCACGTTGCAATAGTGAAAGTCTGAAGGATAATTGGTGACTGTGATTGGCTCCTACGTACAGCCAATCATTGCTGTCATCGAGTTCTTTCTAATTACGCCCATAAGAACACAACCAGAACACGTCAGTCGAGGCAAATGGATAAAGAATTGTGTTTGCTGCTTTGTTATTGGTTAGCAGGATTGTCACTATAGCTAATGGGTGCACGTTTAGGCATCTTAAGATTCAAATTTCAGTAAAAGTGTCAAACAAGAAAACATCAACTTTAAAAAGAAGTGCCCAGATGATATAAACGCAAAATTTTACTGAAAGAAAACATTTTCTGGCTAGATACAGCATTAGGTAAGAGTAAAAATAACGAATTAATTTGCGTACCGGCATTTTTGACAGAATCCGTCACAGTGCTGGCTGGCTAGATGGAGTCGCCATCGTGGTATCGATTTTCGTCTTGAACCCTGAGTCACGTTCCGTGGGGCAGCGTGTGGCCCACGCACGTGACGTGCGGCGTTTTCTTGCGCGCGGAATTGCGCCCTCATGCCCAGGTTAGCATCTAATTTAATGTAATTTTCGAACAAACGATTGGTTAATTGCACCCACACCAAGAATCATGGGAAGATTTCTGCAAATGGATCTTGTCACTCATTGGACAAAACTCACAGATACGAAACTCTAGTATTGTCCAAGGTTGATGAATACAATCATGCCCTCTCTCTCTTTTTACTGAATTATGTGGCCGAAGTCGACTCTCGATGTCGCTGACAATGTAAAGAATTGTAAGGAACTGCCTTGAAGTTAAATCGTCAATCGTCCTTTGACCAGTGAAAATTATCTCCCATCACACCATCTAGTTTGGGGACAGCTACGATCAAACAGGAATTGCATTCACCGATCTCAATAATTCACCAATAAAAACCAAGAAGCGTTGATAAAACAATCGGAGAAATTGGTTTTGGTTTCTCTTTTTCAGGAACCAATAAAATTTTCACTATCTGACAATGTCGCATTTCATGATTAGTTTAAAAATGATCAGTTTTTGTTAAATACATTTTTCCTTTGTTTTCTGTTTTATTTGAATAAATTTTATACTTTGTTGAGTTCGCAGTTGTAGGCTTGTATAACCGAGAACAGATCACCGACTGACACAATGGTTCCCATTGGTCAATTACTTGTTCAATCCCAGTGAATGAAAGCTTTATTTAAATGCGGGTTTCTGATACCCAAAAAAACATTGCTGATCGTCCTTAATTAATCCACCAACTTAACTAAGAGATTTCGTTGATCTAAAACAGAATTGGCTAGTTCGAATTAAGAGAAACCGTTTATTAGTTAGTTCAAGGTCAAACAGACCTGCTATCACAACGCTCTTATCTAAGCATTGGTTGATTGCATCTGAAGTAGTCTAGAATGTATCGTTCCCACACCCCTGCCCTTTCGCATGTTCGAAAAAATAAGGTTAGGTAGCTTTTAGTGGGTGCTCAGATTGTTTTTGCGAGGTACAAAAGAATAAAATTCACCGCGTGTGGGAACCAATGAAAAGTGAGGAAAGATGACGCAGACGCCAATCATATTGCGACACACTTAATTGGACAGGCTTGTTTTCGCACTTGTGGAATACTCAAGCCCTTGAATTAAAAAGATAGGTGCAACAGGGCAGTCTTTATTGGTCAATCACAAGCTAGATCCGTGCGTCAGGTGTCGTCCGTTCGAATCCATTCTATACTGCGTCTCATCCATCCTGCATCTGGTTGGCTATTGATTTTCAACGTAGGCAATTCAAACTCACAAAGACAAAGGATTGGTTGGTCTCAATGTGATCCAATATGTCTGCGCCATTGTGCGACACTGTACATTCCGCCACGGGGAACTACTAGGCGTCATAAAATCGTTAAATGGCTTCAACAAATGGTTGACTTGCACAAAAGTTTAGACCAAATTCCCATGTTCAGCGTTCTCAATAGGAAAACCCTCAAAGTAGGAAAACCTTCTCCTTTTTTCATATGTGCATTTAGTCCAGATCTAATACGTCTTAAAAACGCAAATTTCATGATGCGAACACCGAAAATTACTCGACATTATGGAACCAAATTTACGGTTGAATCGTTCACAGGTGGAGTAGGTGAATCACATTTTTTGACGACAACTTCTCATCTGAGGCGTAAATCTGTTCAAGAATTATGAAAATTCCAGTTTTTCTCGGGAGTCTAGCTGAAATTCCGTTGAAAACGCGAGTCGGGAGCGACAAGTAAGAATGTGGAGTTGACCCACACGTGTCGGCGCATGGCGACCATGTGGCTCATGCGCCAATCGATCGGCGCTGGAGCCAATCACAGCTCAAGGTCTGTCACGCCGGCGAGGCCACGTCAGACCACACACGAAAATGCGCGTAAGTGAATTGTTTTTGTTAAAACTTTTCACCGAACCATGATTGTCTTTACATGAGGGTGTATTCGACATTAATTGCGTCTGTATTGACCTGGTTTAATACGAAAAAAATCGGGGGTATTTTATCAGGCCTTCTTCAGAAATCTGCAAACCACTTTCTTGAACGATAACGTAGCTGAGGTCATGAAGAATCAACAGCACTCCGTTTAGAATCATTGTTTTAATTCTATTTGAGCTCCCTAAAAAAGGTGCAACCATTTTGACACCTTTGAGAGCATCGTCGGGTTTCCAGATTTGCAGATGTCGATGCCCATTACACTCAAACTCAGCTCTATCATCCTGTTAATTCAGGAAACCTTAAAAGATCCACTCCCTCTTTCCCTCTCCCTGAAAATTAGCTATTTTGCCGACAATTTTACGGTGTCTCGCAAATGCACAAACGGTTAGCTGACGAGCTCTGGTCAATTCGGACTCATTTAGGCCAAAACGCCGTCAAAAAACCTAGCCACATGACTGCTTCAGTTGTTACTTGTTATTTTGGGTAGAAAATTAAATCGCCATTAACAAATTGGCTAATTTTTGCAAATTAGATTGACAGTTAGGTACAAAGAACGTCCAAGACTTTTCTGGTGAATGTTTTCTAGTTTATAGCATTTGCTATCACCCTTCCGAATGTGTCCATGCATCAATTGTGATTGGTTGGCTGGTTGGTTGAAAAACCTCATTGGTTAATATTGTAAATTTCGTCCAGAGTGTATTTGGCCTTAGATCGAACAAATGGTCATGTGTTGTAATTAAGCAGATCACTTCTGTTGAATAATGGCCTTCAACAAACAGCGAAGTCGTATTGTAATGCACAGAAATTGCTCACACCAAAGTAACTATTGGCTGTAAACACACACACACACACACCAGACCAAAACTCTGCCCCACGGGATTGGTTCGTTTTGTGGTTCAGGTATTTTGCAACTGAAATTCCAGGGCGAATTGGTCCAGATCTTCGTGGGTCAGGGTGGGGCGCAGATCGCCGACGCCTGCTGGGAGCTCTTCACACAGGAGCACTTCATCTCCCCCAACGGCGAACTCACCATCTGTGCACTGGACCAAAAACAGGGCGACGGCGACGCCACACCCTTCTTCACACTCAGCCAACGTGGCTTCTACATTCCTCGCACCGTCATTGTCGACACCGAGCCCTCTGTCCTTGGTTAGTTCAACAATCGAGCGCTACCGAGCAATTTCAGTTTACTTTTTGCTGAACTACTGATCTGGAATCTAGTACCTTGAATATTTCAGCCCATATGCTTGTCTTCGGATTGTAGATGAAATCCGACAGGGCATATATCGAAGCCTCTTTCACCCCAACAGCCTTCTAAGTGGAAACGAGGATGCCGCATCGAACTTCGCGCGCGGATACTACGGAGCACCGCCCCAACTCCTTGAAGCCTCGTACAACCAGCTGCGACACCTGGTGGAAGGCTGCGACAATCTGCAGGGGATTAATTTGTACCGAACCTACGGTGGTGGCACTGGTGGCGGATTCGCTTGCAGTAAGAATCACATCTCTTTACCTGTTGCACTGGGACGCAAATCGTCCAATGAGATCGCAGTGTTTTTTGTTTTTGTGTGCAGAGCTGATTGAACACGCCGCGGAGGAATTTAACAAGATCTCGCGCATGGACTTTGGAGTGATGCCGAGTGTCACGCTGTCGGCCGGTCCAGTTGAACCCTACAACGCCGTGTTGTCGAGCCAAGTACCCACAGAATATGTCAATCTGGCGAGTTTGGTCGATAACAAGGCCCTCCAACGCATCTGCTGCTCTCTCCTCAAAATCCAGAAGCCCAGTTTCACAAATTTGAACCGAATCATAGCCCAGGTGATTGCCTCTACAAGGTCACGCACTAGCCACCCTCAGGGCTGACAATTTCATGCGATTGTTTTAGTGCGTTAGTGGACTAACCGCGACGTTCAGATTCGAGGGTCCGACCTCAGTGAACATGACTGACCTTCACACCAACCTTGTCCCCTATCCCGATGCTCACTTTGCCATGATTGGATTCGCGCCATTTCTGGATCTCGAATCCGCTTGTAGGGGTCGTAAGTTTGGCCTTTTTTGCAGCAAATATTCGTTCGTTTCAAAAACGCGATTTCTTTATTATTCTTAGCTAAGAGTTACATGGTAGAGGGCAAAATTTTTTGCCACAATCCCACTTAAATTGCATCCAAGAGAGATCATCATGAGTTCTCAGATTTGATTGGTCAAGATTTGACCATGAAACTGGGTGCAATGATAGTCGGGGATTGATGACACTAACCGAAGGTTTTTTCACATTTGGGAAGAAACGGACACGACATCTCTTACGGAGTCCGTATTTTCGTCTGAAAACCAATTGATTTACAATACGGATGGACCCAAGGTGTACCTGTCGTGTTGTCTTTTTTACCGGGGCAACGCAAGTGTCCGGGATGTTAGCGCATGCATCGACGACATGCGATCAACCAGCAAGCTGCCATTCGTTGATTGGTGTCCGACCGGATTCAAGGTCAGTTTGTTGAGCCAATCCAATGGTCCCTCTGATTTCATTGGCTAATTGGACTAAAATGCATTTAAGTGAATTCATGCGTAAATAAGGCGTTGCCACGGAAAGGTTAATGAGGGAATTTTTCATTTAACAAGGTCGGTATCAGCTACCAACCAATGACGATCATTGAAGCTAGCCGAATCGGGCCCTCAGACACGTCTGTCATGGCATTGCACAATTCAACGCTGTTCAAGGCGCCAATTCACGAAGTGACGTATGCCGTTGACATCCTCATGAAAAGACGAGCCTTCCTGCATTGGTTTCTTGCGGAAGGCTTAGAATTTGATGAAATCCAACATTCCTTGACCACACTACAAAACCTCGAAGCCGACTACGATTCGGTAATCTGGACCTTTCTTAACACCTTACTAATTGCTATTAAGTAGACAAATTTTAGGGGATGGCAAACATTTCAAATTTGCAAAGAAGCTTGACGACGGTGTACCGCTTCCTCTGAATCCGTTTGCAACCACAGAGATCTAATATGTACAGCTTAGTTAGTCAGGAGCACTTTACATACAGGCAAAAGTCTGTCGTGCGTGGGTCGATAAATATATCCAACGGTGGACTAACTACTTACAATCTGCTAGTAGTGCGATATTTAACTAATTTTAGGATAATGTATTGAGTTTTAATTTAAAGAAAGAGGCCTCCTATTGGTAGAACTTTATTTTCTTATTTTACATATTGTCTCGTTTTTAGTTCATAGCCAACACCGATACTGCCACAAATCCAAAAGAAAAAGTAAGAATTAAAGCATATTTTTTGAAATTTTCACCCTATTTATTCAGTTCCAGGGCTGGATTATATTTGCTCTGAATCCCCGAACAAACATTTGAATTTCTCGCTTTGATATCTAATAATGATTGCTACTGAAGATGGTCAGTAGCGTGTTTCCCGAAATGCTAATTTTTGGCCCTATTTAACTAGAAATTGGCCTGAGGAAAACACTAATAGCTTTTCTGAATAGACAATATATTGAGAAATTGTCCTTAATTCATTCTTGAGTAAAACTTGATGAGTTTCTTACTTTAAGCCACCTGAAACGAAATCAAGAAATTACGATAACTACTTCTCAACCGAGGTAATCACTTGTTAAAAATTTTAAAAATACACTGTTTAATTCTAATCGATTTTACGATACTATTCTTTGTTTTAACCAATAGGGTTTTTAACAAACCAGGGTAGCCTGATAGTAATTACATCCAAATAACGCGGTGATCAACAATGAAAGGTGTTATTTTTGATATCTTTTGAAAATTCAATGCAGATTCGCTTCACGATAAAGCGACAAACGCGCCATGAGTTGGGCTAATTAAAACAAATTGTTGCCAGTTGTTTTAACCAAAACAGTGGCGCCAAATGAGCAAGCTCAAGGTTAAAGCCTTAAGATCAGCTATCAAGGCAAATAAAACTGCAGTTTAATTTTGCTCAGAAAACGGTTCTAAGCATTTTTTTAAATTATTGATTACTAAAGCCGATAAATTGTCTTTACAGAAATTCAGAGAACGGTTTCCTAGGAAGAAATCCTATAGAACCGACGACAACTCGGTCAGCCATTCCCTGGCTCGCAAAATTCCTGTAAGATTTTGTCGTAAAGAATAATTCCCTGTACCACACACAAGCTGTTTTCGCCATCAAATCCGTAACAGATGTAAAACAAGACAACAGGAATTTAAACTAGAATTTCGACTGCGATTGTTTTCTAGCGACCAAGCCCAAGGAGATCCGATAGCAAGTACGATTGGAAATCGAATCCACTAAGATCCGATAAATTAGCGGTAAGTTAATCCCAACAATCCTCACTTAGCCTCGCCACTCCCCACAAATAATTCACCACTACTGAAATGTGCACCAGTAGCATATGTTGATTGTACCTGCTTTTCAGAAACTGCTACCCAGAATGTCAGACAGCAAAGTTGACTCGAAACCGTATAAGACTACGCAGGAAACGAGTGCGGTGAGTTTGTTTAAATGTCCTCCGTTAATTTGTTAATAACACAGATTTGTGCATTCAAACCATAATGTGGATGTCCCCCTTATTGCAAAAATGAAGCATCCGCTTACTGAAAAGAGCCTTTACTAAAGGCATAGTTAAATAACTATCAAAATTTCATTGATTTCCATGATCTACGTTTTATTCATTTATTTGGCATTCAATTCTGCAATTCTAATATTGTTCAAAATAAACGAAAAAAGAAACTACTACTGAATGTTTTGAAGTAACCATTAACGTGTCTTAGCGCTTGTTACATAAGATGACATTACTTTTGCAACAAACAAACGTGTACGAAACGGATTTTGACGTGAGTTTTGAAATAACATGAAGATTGACATAAAGTGGCATCACCAATGAAAAACATATCGTTAACGGAGCACCAGTCTTTACCATTCGAATTCACTTGGCTCCATTGGATCGTCAATGTCGTTTTTTTCTAGAAACCGAAACCCAGAAGGATAGAGAATAAACGCGAACTGAAATCAAGTCGCTCCACAACAGAAAGGGGCTCTGTAAGTTCATTTTAGTTGGATCACTTATTGGAAGCCCACACTGATGCCGTCGTGAAAAATAGTAACATGACGTACTACTTTTGAAATTAGGTAGGCATTATTTTACTAAAATTGATTCACTAAATCTGCCTGAAGTGAGACCAGATCGGCAAAAGGTTTGCTAAATCGCTTTACAACTACCTAATTCTCACTCATGAAGCTGTATTGACATGATTGCTGTAGAATTGGGAGCAATTATTATTTTGGAAGGTCATAAATTCATTTGAAATTTTTAAAAAGCAGTGACAATGTCAACATTTTGCAGAGATCAGAAGGCAGCCAAGTCTACTTCCGTGACTTCAATCACAATGTGGAACGGCACAACATTCATCGACGACAAAGCTCGACAATGACGCCGCACGATGATACTGCCTCGACAACAATGAATATCCCATCGAACCCCAAGAACTACCTCACCGTCGACGCGCCTCACAGCCTACCGAACAAGCGAATGTCGCCATCTAGTTCGCTATCAACAACAGCAAACCTCGCGACGTCAATCATGTAGAAATAACCCGAACCTCAATTCCTATTTAATATACATGATCTACTTAAAATATGTAAGTAACAATTGTTTTTTTTCGATTCCAGACTGAACGAAGACGAATTTATCCGGGAGTTAGAACAGAGTGTGAAAAACGAACTCTCCGACATGTTCGACATCCTAGAGAGCCTTAGTGCACGCGAAGAATCAGCAAATGTTTCGACCTTGCAGAAATCGAACCACCACAACCGCCATTACCACCATCATCATCACCACTGCCGCCACCACCACAAAAGGCAACACCCCGCGCGACCTTGAGCTCCCAGCCACCAATCACGCTGCTCGCATACTCCTTTTTGCCAATTGTGCATTTTAGATTTTTCATACTTGTTGATTTCGTGCACTTAGCTTGGCTATTTTCATTTACTGCTTAATTTTTGTATTATGACAAGCATTAGTTTAATTTATTTGATTAAAAGAAAAAATCTTGGCCTTTTTTGCAACCAACGTAACCTGGAACTAGTAAGTACAAACAGCTAGCACCCTCAAAATGTTAGAAAAAGGTGTGCCGGACACCAAAAACAGAACAAAATTGGGAACAGTCGACAATTCATTTGGGATTTGACAGGAAGGGCGCAATGAACGCGCGGTAGGCGTCTTTGGCTGCCGCATTTGTTGGAATGAAGTGACCGCCGGGGTGAACAAGGGTTGTCTGAGGGGCGACGTACATGGGCAGGAGATCTTTGGTCATTTCTGCGCAAGGACAGACAAAACTCGCGCTCAACACTCCAGCCAAGTCATTAAAACAACGCCTACGACTACGACAGTAACCAAAACGTTGGACAGACGTAGCTAAGCGGCTTCAGCTTCGACGAAATCGCATCAGCCCTGTTTTAAGAGAAAATTGACGCACCTGCGGGTATCACTTTGTCGTCTTCTCCGTAAACGAGGAGTGTCGGCATTTGGATTACTCCGCTGTACAGCGGAGCGTGCAGCGACGACCGGCTCTTGAAGGTTGCGACGAGGATGGCGAATTTCACCACGGGTGCATCCCATTCTACAAGTAGACGAACCGCAAAAATACTCACCTTCAGGGTGTTGTTCCATGAGGATTTGCAGGAGGGTGACGAACGCCGCGCCCTGGCTAAACGCCAAAATTCCATCAAACGGACCCTGTGACTTGAGGGCCTCTTTGACAACGCTGACAGACTCATCGAAACCTCGGAGGAAGTCGGTGTTTTCACGGGCATTGAATGAGTCGTCGGGTTTGGAAAACCACCAGCCGTTGCCCTGATCGGAGCCATCGGTGCTTGGGATCTTCAGAGGAGAATCGATGAAGACTAGCTAGCTGTGAGTGCCAGTAAGGTAGTCCTTACCGAATTCGCAGGAGCCTTTAAAGATCTTGCGGAATGAACCTGATTTTTCTCGAAAGCCAGCACCGGATTGCCTTCAATTAGGAGTAACAACGATGTGGTTAATTTTATTACAATAGAGCTTAAGCGATCATGTCGATAGAATTGAAAAGGACACTATCAGTAAAAATAATAAACAGGGAGCAACTCAAATGCCAAACTACAAGAAATACATGTATTAACTAAAAGCAGCATCCAGCTTCGATAAAGCAGTCAAAATACGAAGCTAACTTTCAGGTAGCGGCAATGCCGTAAAGGAATAATCAGATATTTCCTTACACCAAAAGGGGAAACGGTAAACAGCTGGGACAGGAGTATGAAAACAGATGATTCTCTAGGAATAAGTACAGACATGACGAGGGTGTCGACACGTCAACAACGTCTGAACGAGATTATAAGAAAAAGAAACTACATCGATGTCTGCATGGGATGTAGCCAATTTCGAATAGTGAATCTCGTCATAGAAGTTACTGATTAATTGTTATCGAAGATCCTTTGATAGTCCCCCAGTTTATAGAAGTGAATAAAATTCAAACCGATCAAAATTGATTTAAAATAGAGCGGAATTTTGTCAATCATATATGCATACAATTAGAGAAGATTCGAAACGCACCGATAACCATGAATACAGAGGATCTACAGAAAACACATTAGAACTTTATACAAAACAAACCCTAAGTGACATCGTAATACAGCACAAAACGTAGTCAGTGACGACAATCAGCAGAGTAGTGCTATTGTAGTGTGGTGTTGCTGAGGTGTGGTGAGGCGTCGGATTAGGGCGCAGACATGTTGGACCACCTGGATTCAGCCAATCCCGTGTCTATCTGCGATTTAATGGCATGCGGGAAGGGAAGGCAGCCAACCAGAGAAAGACATGGATGAGATGCAGTATATAATGAGCGGCGTGGCCAGCGCGGTGGACTCGGATGGAAGGCGCCTGAGGCATGGCTCTGGCTTCTGATTGGTCAATAAAGCCTGTTCTGTTGTACCGGTCTTTTTCCTATTAGGGCTCGGTTATTCTACAGTGGCGTCGTATCAGGGCGCAGACATGTTGGACCACCTGGCCGCAGCCAATCCTGTGTCTCTCTGTGTTCCAATGGCATGCGAGGAAGATAAGCAGCCAGCCAGAGAAGGACACGACTGAGGTGCAGTATATAATGAGCGGCGTGGCCAGCGTGTTGGACTCGGATGGAAGGCGCCTGATTTGTGGTTCTAGCCTGTGATTGGTCAATAAAGCCTGTTCTGTTGCACCGGTCTTATTTCTACTAGGGCTCGGGTATTTTACATCGGTGGCAGCGGATGCGTTCGAATAACGCGAATCAAACCCAAGCCCTTTCCTTAAAATTGACAACAGAGGAGAAAACCCTTAAATGTCAGCTGAAGTTGTCATGGTGGTCATCCAATATCTTATACACTGGATCCATAGACATTGCCCGGGATTAGGACTTCTGCATCTGAAGAGGCATTGGCAGCTCAGCAGCGACGACTTGGACAGTGAAAGCCAGCTAGACTGCAACTGCGAAGGGACATACGATGGATTGAAAGTCCTTCCTGCAAGTCTACAAGAGCAAAGTCCCTCGTCAACTATTCGCGTGGGCCACTAACCAGCCAGATGTGGGGTGCGGGGAGTGTCGAACTGGATATTTAGACAACCATGAACAGTGCAGTGAACCAAGCCAGAAGCTGAGGACAGCTTCACTCCTGAGGAGGAGGCAGTGTGGTGACGTCTGAGGGCGCAGACATATTGGACCACCTGGCCTCAGCCAATCATGTGTCTCTCTGCGTTCCAATGGCATGCGAGGAAGATAAGCAGCCAGCCAGAGAACGTCACGCGTGAGGTGCAGTATATAATGAGCGGCGTCGCCAGCGTGGTGGACTCGGATGTGTTGAAGAGTTACAGATAGCAGCCATATTGGTGCTAATCCATTGGTCGAAGGTGAGAAGCACGCCATGGTGGCGACGTCATGTGACCGGGGGTGCGAATTCCGGCTGTGTGGCGTCACGCGGGCATCGAATGACTCGCCGGGGACTGAGAGCCATTCCGATAATGAGTTTTCCGTCTGCATTGCAGCGCCGTGGAACGAACCAATTGGAGAACAGGAAGACCAATCCCCTGTTTTTCCCCATACGAGTAACCAGACTGTAGTGCTTTCTGTATCTAGTAAAGTTATTCGTGTTACCTCTCAGCCTTGTTTTTATCATGGACCCGAAACCTACAGATGGAAGGCGCCTGACTTGTGCCTCTGGCTTGTGATTGGTCAATAAAGCCTGTTCTGTTGTACCAGTCTTCTGCATACTAGGGCTCAGGTATTCTACATTACACAGCATGTAACGCCGAAGCACTGTTCATACATACTGGATTGCGTTCAGATTAGCCAATCTTCAGAGGATAACCTAACTGTAGATTATAATGGATTAGCAAATATTCCGTTTGTCAGAGCTACTGATAGGTAATAGCCTTTGGACTTTCCTTTTTACCGATAGTTTGGCATAGAGCATTGTAGCCCGTGTATTTTCAGAGCAAACTGGATTACTTAAAATCTGAACTAAGTTTGTTAGCTTATTTCTGGGTGCAAACATTCCACATAATATATTCCATATAAGCTGCGTGCGCCACTTACTTTCATGTCCAGATTTTTGGTGCATGCGTTTTTAGTCACAAGAGGCCACTTTGCTTTAAAGGATGTAAAGTGCCTAACTGAACGACATCATATTACTTATTTCACGCTTATGGTGCCTAATTCGTCACGATTTGCGATAACAATGAAAACCCTAAGGAGATTTTAATCTTTTAAAGATTGAAAATAACGACAATCTGTCGCAGTGAATTTGCGAGTTAACGCACCTCTTTTTTGTGAACGTAGAAACCAACGATGGTTAGTTCAGAGCAGGAAAAATGGAATATTTTGTGGTTGCGTTTATCGTGACGACAAGATTATTTAACCGACAGCGTTGGCCATTCTGTTTAATTAGAATTCTTTTGTTACCAACGGTGCATCTGATGATCACTTTGTATGTCGTTAACAGCGCTATTGTGGACATTTAATGCGTCATTAGATGGACATTGTACGTGACGATAAGATGATGGATTTTTAAAAAAAAATTTATGCAGGGTTAGAGAGGTACACGTTTCCAAATTTAATGTGTCTGTACCGATCATGTCGGTTTATTGATCGTCACTTTAAAGGCACAGGCAAGAATGAACACACTCTAAATGGACTAATGGCTACAAGATGAGAGAAGATTCGGGATACTTTTTCGATTAAGTAACAAACAAGATAGGATTGTGCTGCCAATGCGATGTCAGTGAACATGGCCGCATTTGAAAAATGAGATGAGACAATGGTATCTCGGTACTATTTTGCTAATATTAAATTCTCACGAATCGAACTGGTAAGTGGTGGTGGTCAGTCATTGAATCTTCAGCAGCTATTTATACTTGTTCAAAGAATCTTGTTGGCATTTGACGAAGAAGGAGGGGATAGTGGTTCAAAGCCAAATCCAAATTAAGAAGATAAACGGATACTTAAATCTTCTTTTCAAACTTTTTAGTATGCTGGATGTGGTGGTCTCAATTTTTATTCGGTGAGTCCTGAAAGAAGATTACTAAGACGGGTGACTGACATTTAAGTAAGTTCAGTTAATCACATGTATTGTTAAGGCTAGTTTCTTGTGAATCTAGTTTTATCTGGCCTAGTGACTGCAGGATTCGAGAACATTTCGCATTCTAAATGTTCATACAAAAAATTATTTTAATGTTTAGGCGAATGCTTGCTGCATTCACTCGTGGGTTACTGGGTCAACTTTACGCTTTCCTGCAATGAATTAGTACCAGACTTATCATTCCTCATAAAATTGTAGGCTCGGATAGATCACTCATGTTCGCGAATGGTGTTGCCGGTATATGCGAGAACCAACCACAAGGAACAAGTTCCGATTCCTATTGGATAACTCGATCCTCCAAATTTCCATTGTTCGAAGAGCATCAAGATCACCTTGATATAACGGCATGTAGGTCTAGACAGCAGACATACCAGGAAATGTGGGTGCTGTACCGAATTAAGCATTTGCCGTAGACCGTGACACCCCAATAGCAACGGGATCTACAATCGATTACTTCAAAAATAGGTCCGTAGTGAGTCGTGTTCATGCATGTCCGTCCCCTCCACCTGGCATATCGATCGCTTCTGGCGCGGTTGCCACACCACGCCGACTGTATTGGTTAAAAGGCTTCACGTTGTGTTGCATAAACACGAACGACCTCACGCACGCGTGCAACTGTGTTGAGTCGTTCGCAGTCTGACACCCATTTGGGAGTTTGACATCCACAATCTAAACCATCTCCACTTCCATTGACTTTAAAGCGTCTTGGGCAATCCCGTTACCTCGGGTTGTTTGATACGAATTTCGATTAATTTACCCAGCCCACATCAAAACATAAATAATCAGTAAGAGGTCAAGGACAACAGTGCACACATACACACAGAAATAGATTTTTGTAAGAAAATTAATCGAGGTTACAACGAAGTCTATCGTCATTATTATGCTTGTTGAGTGAAGGTGACAACATCAGTGAAAGTCACGGGGAAGGCGTGGAGGGAGATCGCTACTTGGCTCGCGCGGCTGCAGCCTTCTGTGGTTCAAGTTGTCGCCCCAAATACTCCCTGAAATGCCAAAAAACAAACAAATATACATACATACAGCCACCACACGAAGCTGTGGAGGGACGCGCATGCAAGCCAACGCACCAATTGTGAACCATGATCTTCTGCAGTGCGAGAAGAGCGTTGTAGCGAACACTGGCGTCGTTGTGCTGCAGCAGCGACATGACCACTTGCTTCCCACCCAGCTGATCGATGACTCTACAAAAGGGGGGAGGGGGAAGAGGTAGCGCGAATTACTGCAGAATTAAGGCGAAATGCGCAAGAAGAAAGGGCAATGATTGGCTTGTAGCGCGTACTGTTTTCCGCGGGGGTAGTGCCGAACAAACTCTCCAACGTCGTGAGCGGCCACTGAGAGAATCAACGGCTCTGTCGAGTTCTCCATTAGGTAGACGAGCATTCTACAACGAAGAGAAACCACGCAGACGGTTAGTCTTGAAGTTCGGCTGTGAAGAAGAGGCATCACATCAGGTTGTTACAGAAGACATCCACAGAGGTTTTAGTCATCAACCTCAGGCGCGATGGACGCCTCACTCTTCTAGACGTGAGTCCACAGCTGGAATGACGACCCCAGAATTTACCCAGCATTACGATAAACTTGAGATACGTTAATGCGTCTAGCAGCTGTAAGTGAACAATTTTGAATTGAGACAATTGGGCAGGAAAGAAAGTAGACGCTGGGGTCATTTTCTGGGGGTCAACGTAGAGTCGGGTCGAATTCCTACAAGGTCAGTTGTTCTAGCAACACAAAATAACACGTGATTTAATCTGCTCTGGTGGAGGGGGTCGTTAATTAACCTTTCCAGGTGTGTCAATTCGAAGAAATTCAGAGAATGAGCTGATGGAGCATCTGCAGTAGCAAACAGCAAAATATCGCGTACTTCAGGAGCTCGTAGTTCTTGTCCGTAAACTTGACGGCATTTTCACGCCAGAATTTCTCGGATTTGTGAACAGGCGACCACTCCAACCGACCCGAGGTCAATTCAGTCGCGTACTCCTCAAGACTGCTAACATCTTGCACGCTCGCCTTAAGGGTCTCCTAAAACGCAATGGAAGCCGCTTTAAAGGGGAATAGCAGAACAGCAAAACGACTATTAATTGTTGCATTCGTGATAATGAAGTCACGCGATTTGAGTACCGCCTTGATTCGACCATTGCCATCTTCAGTCCGGTCACTTTCCGGAGAAATCCCCGGCACAAAGTTGTTTTAAACAAAATTCCTACACACCACAAACTTTCCGGATGTCACTGTGAGCCTAAGTAGATTTCCTGTCGTTATGGAAATGCGTAGGAAGTTTGTCTTCGTATTCTGGTAGCAGTTACGCACATTATCACGTGAAATTTTCCAAGCCACAATAGCGAGAAAGTCGTACCTGAAGGAATTTGAGATCATCGGTCATCTCAGGGTCATGACTAAAATCCTTCTGCGCTAGGAGTTCGAGGCGTTTCAGGACCTTGCATTGGACCATGCGGAGGGAACACTCACGCACCAGAGCCGGGTTTTCCAATTTCTCAAGCACCGACTACACGAAAGACGATGTGAAAACATAAGAATCAACAAGTTAAGAAAGCGCTAAAATAGTGAACTAACACGAGGATAAAGAGATTTGAGGCGATATTATTATTGAACGCAACTCACCCGAAGAAAAGCCATAGAGATGCGCAGGACCTTTTCTCGTTCGGCTTCACAAAAGACATCAGAAACCGCGGGTAGAAGAGTAGGGTCCCTGCAACAAACAGGGGCCAATGTTTTAGCCAAAGTCAAAAAAATACAGGCACCAGACATGCATATCGAGTGCTCGGAAAGACATACTTCACCATTGACTGCACAAGATCACCATTGAAACTGAGACACCAAAGGCAAAAAATGAGTTGATAATGAAGTTCGCAGTTGGTTTCCTTGCCACTAAGTACTTTGACAAGCCTGCAAATTGAGAGGATATCAGACAGAAATGTACATAACTAAATTAAATAAAATAATTTGACCAGATCTTACGTGGCTACGCCCTGTCTCGATAAGAAAACACCCCGATAATTCCGGATGCGTAGTAGCATTTGCAAATTACGGGCAATCGTTTGCAAATATTCGTTATTCTAAGGATAAACATGAGATACAATGTTGAATGTCACAAGAGAAGAAAATTATGAGTTAACTTACTGGTTGTTGGAGGTGCTCCAAACACCAATCAAAAAAGAATTTCAGGGACTTTTCCTCCATTTGGTTAGTCGACCAACAGGCAAGTTTTGTGATTATTTTTGAAATCTTAAACACAATTTTACTCAGCATATGATAGTTTTACCTGATAAACACAAATCAAGTCTGATCGTTGAAGGAAATTAAAGAAATGATTCCATATGTTTTCTGATTTCGAGTCAAAATAACTCCTGAAAAGTTCGACACGAGACGTTTCTTCCTATTTGTATGTTTTGGTCAGAAAATGAACTTGCTTTAAGCATATCATCCATTAGAGAAAGCAGATACTGCAACGTCTGTTCCTTCGAGATGCGGTTTAGAAGGGATATAAATATTTGCGCAACCTAAGAGGTTTAATGAAAAAATGCGTTACAAACCTCGCCCCGAAACTCGTTTATTACGCGATTGCGTGATTCAACCGTAGTTGCATTATCAAGGCGTGAAATAAAATCAAACTGCCTCTGAGTAATCATCTGTCCCCTAAATATAATTTCCTCAATTGGAACTTTTGCTTACTGTAGATAAGATTGCCAATTAACACGAGTAAGCCGGATTTCGGCTACCTTCCCTTCCAAATTTGTTACTCCAACTCTTCCTTGCAGGGCTACAAGATAAAAACATGGTTTGGAGCGGGTTTACCACCATAGTCCAGATCCTGGATGCTTGAGTTCACGAACCCTGACGGTTGCGACATCTCACCAATTGATGTACTGCAGACAATAAGCAGACATTCGCACCCACTAGGCACTCAGTCGAAAAAACTGATGCTGATGATGCTCCAGTGTTCAGTTTTCTGTGGGTATCACCTTAATTTCAGTGCATATCTGTCCTGAAAAAATTTTTTTAATGAAAACAGGCATCTACATTTGGTCTATTCTCCAACTTTGAAACAAGTACGCTTGCATTGTTTGTTTGTTATAACTTCCTGCCATTCCACTTTTCTGAATCCAAGCACTATTGACTCAAACCACAGCAAAAGTCTGTTGGTCAACAGTGGTCTATTTTCAGCAATTAAACTTTGTTTAGACATCCTTTTTCTCGTTATATTGGTTTTCGTATCCGGTAGTCCGGAATACATTAGGTGCACCTCCAATGTCACATGTCCTGTAGTCAACCACGGTTATGTGACTATCTAGGACGGTAGGTACTTTAAACAGCCCAATCCCAATTTCTTAAAATTTTAACGTGGAACTGCAGTGAACACTAATTTAACAGCGTTGAAATATGCTGTTTCCTAAATTCCATAATGGCAAATCTTATAAATGATCAATAAACTTTTCAGTGAATTAACCACATAAATTGCATCTGATAATCTAAATGATAGCAGTAAATATAAATTTCAAGAATGAACGTCGTCTAAGGGAAGGAACATAGTACCACCATTATTTTTTTCATAATAAATTTACATGTTGGTTCTGCGACCGCTACTCAACCCGAACTGATCCTTTTGTAGCATTGGTGCCTTTTCATTAGCATAAATTTAAGCATCAGGAATCTTGCTTTACTCTAATTAATGCAACTTCACATTATTCGCTTTTCTGACTATATTTAATTTTAATATGTGATTACTTTAATTGTTGCCATGTTAGAATCTATTTTGGCTTGCGATTTTGTGTTTATTATCAACGTTTTTCTTTACATGTTCGTGAGTCGGTATCTTTAGGCACAAAAAAGGTAATTTGTTCGTCCATTTCAGAGCAATTAAAACTGGAGTCATTTCGTAGTGATATAGAATTCTAATTATCGTCTGACCCTTCATTGGCCTCATGTACTCATCTCACGTATTAATCCAGGCTGCATCTTAAAATGGTTTTGGTGTAATCTTCCAAATAAAATTAGTCCAGGTTAATAGATTGCAGAGTCAAAAGCTTAAATAAAATATGATTAACCGAATTGTCGTCATGTAATAGTGTAGTAGTTAAAAAATGGTGAGTATTGAAACTGAAACAGGTTACAACACATACCCACGACCTGCTACCCTTAGCAAATCGATTATAATACCGTGACTTCAATCTAATCGACTTCACTTAGGTCGACTTTTTGTTCATTAAATTGATGTTGTCTGCGACCTAGGGATAATAACCCGAGAAGTATCACTAGAGAGATTCCCATGCAACTTTATCTTGGCGAATCAGCTCCATTTAGCCATTTAAGACAGTCTCAATTCACTATTTAGCTAGATCAATGTGTTAGATACGTTTTGGCAGTACGGAACAAACCAAACCGTGGTTTCACAGCCATTTCCCTCATTCTCGCCTCGTCTGCCAATTAGATAGATTTTTCCTAAAAACGGCAAAATGAAGCTGGTAGCATTGAAATGAAAGAGCAGAATCCACTGATAATGTAACTATGGGTCCTGTGGTGGGATCGCGAAGGAATCAGTTCGTGCAAGCTTCTCTCGCGTGACCAAACAGCAACATCGCGGATGTACCGTGACAGCCCACCCAACTCAATGCTGGTTTCCAAACAAAGAGTGCAAACTTGGCCAACAGAAACGATATCCCACTTCAACCTGACGACGCTAGACCACGTGTTGTTCAACAGACACAGAAACAAATTAGAGAGTTGAAATGGGATGCTATTTACCAGCATCCGCCGTATTTCCATGAAGTTCCCCATAGCCTTGCCTCATCCGATTTCGAACTGTTTTTTTTATTTTCTGAAAAATAACTGAAGTGTCAAAAATGTGGCGCTTTGGCTGCAGTCAAAACATTCCACCACACCGTTTCGAAAAAGAAGGAATTCGATAACTTTAGACAAGTTGGCAGTTGTCAGAGACGATGCAGAGTTCACTATTGATGAATAAATATTATTTACCACGAATCTTGGGTGTGTTCAATTTGTTTCCAAATCGTGTTTTACTCGGCTGTCTTGTTGTCGTGTTTCAATGCCGCAAAGTCATGTATACTTTAAAGTAACTGGCGGCTAGGCAGCCAAGCACGACCCTTATCAACTCAGAATCTTTTGAACTGGGAAAACGTCAACATTCAAGGGGCTCTACACTCTCAATCGTGATTTTTCTGAACCTCAACCATCTCTCGGGTGCTTAATACCTGAAGGCATCGGCGACGACCAATCACCTCGCTTCGTCACACGACCAATCAAATTAGAAGGAAAGACCCGTCGATTCTTGTCCATAAGTAGGAGCACTCTGGGTAGTCGTCTTAATTGAATTCTACTATCGATGATGCTTTTATCGGTTCTTCCGGCAGTCATTCCCCTCTTGAACACGTCTACAGGTTACAAGTACCCGCGACCTTGCGAGCTTCATAAACGTCCAAATGTGCGAAGCTGTCCAGCAACCGGCTGTGTCTGGTCTTCCTATTGGTTCCTTGGTATCTGCCATTAACCAATCAGCGATCCCAGTGTAGCAGTCTCCAAAGCCCTGGCGCTTGGTACAGTGATTCTGGCCAGAAACACAGGGATTTTAGCATATTGCCATCAATAAAATGCACCTAGGAGCGCCGAAATGTAGCTTAATCATTGAACTGGTAAAACTCCGCCATTTATAACAGGAGACCTGGGGAAGGTAAATTCCAGACTCGATTGTGAAAACAATAAACCAATTAAATCAACAGACTTGCTGTCTTACAATCAAAGAGTCTACAAAGAATCACATGAAAACCGCTTTAAGCACTAAGGCTTTTAGTAAACAGAAAAACAGAAAAAAATGGGGTTTGAGTGAAGCCCACGGGGTTGCCGGATCGGCTGATTTCGATGTGCAAAAGTGGAGTCGTTGGTAGCATTCACTTTGGCAGTTTTGAGCACCTGTATGTGCGCCCGTCGATGTTGATGATCATTGGTTGGCCCATATCTAGGGGCTTGGGTGGGGGACCGGCAAAACTCAGAGTGAAGGCTGGTGGAAGCTGATTGGGTGATGTCACCGGTCTGCAGATCGCTTGTGCCAGATTGGAATGTGGACGAGACCACTGCGAGGCGTCGTGGTAAACGGGTTCAGTTTTCCAAAGAGCAACAGGAGGCATTGAAAGCGAGGGGGTGGAGGCGACCTTCTGTTGGCATGCCCGAGGTGCAGGTGGTGGAGATGGTGTCAGAGACCCACGGATACAATTCAACATCTCATTTTCAAAGGCTCGTTCCTGCTGAATCTCCTCCAACATCTCGAGTACCTTCTGGCATATGGGAGACCCCGTATCCAGTTCACGACCCTCCACATTTGTAAATGTACCATTTCGGGGTGGACTTGGTTCGCGCTTGGTGTACTTCTCGAAGATGCCTTGGTCCGAACGAGCGGCTTCGACAATCGAAGGTATGGTCTCAATGATGCTCTTCATGCCACATCGTATGTCAGCTAGTTCCTCTGACAGCTGCTGCAGCTGGCCAACTTCGAATTTGGACTGAAGTTGATCCAATGCTGCCGGTTGACGCTCCATCAGCAGACGCATATTCTGCTGCAGTTCAAGCAGGCTTTCTTTCACCTCAGTGTAGTTCTGATCGCCAGCGTTCACCGACGGTGGGGGTGCTTGGCTGATTTGTTGGATGCTCTGTTGAATATCTTCCAAAATCTTCAGCACATTGGCATTACCTTGAGAGAGAGTTTTTCCATCCACTGAAAATGACCCACCTGAACTTTGTCGTCTAAAAACTGGGCTCTTGGTGGCTGAATTTCTGGAACTCGATCGACGCGTGGATGCGCCGTCTGTACTCCTCCGGCTTCCCGTTATGTCGGTTGGAATATCTGGACCAACGGTTTTCTTGGAACCATTCACCACAAACATGTTAACGGAGGGCCGTTGTGCGATGGAAGCCATCATGGATTTTCTGTCTTGGATCCTATTAATGCCGCTCTTTATGTCCTGCAACACGGACACCATCCCGGGCTCAAGGGTGTTCTTCTGTTTCGAACGATGTGTCTCCAGGGCTCGAATGCTATAACGAATGTCCTGAAGCAGATGACCAACCTCTGGACCCACATCTGCCTGAGACACCATGGATTTCCTCTCCATTCGCATAACGCTCTGTCGCGTGTCATTAAGCGCCTCCATTATCTGCTGGTTAGTGAGGTCCGCATTCTGCAATTTGACTTCTTCCACGGCTCTGATGCTCTGGCGCACCACATCCAACATCGTCATGAGCTCCTCATTTGCTTGCTCTTGAGCATCTTCAAATTTCTCCTCGATTTCATTGACTGTCATCCGTACGCCCGCCAGAGCGTCTAGGACCTGGGCTTGAGAACCCTCTGCAAGTTTGTCTTGGTGGATGGTATTGAGGTTGTGGATGCTATCGCGAACCTCAGAAAGCATGTTGATGACGTCCGGACTTGTAGCGCTGGTGTCCTTGTTTTCAATTACCTGGATGCTGTGTCGAATCTCATTCAGGGCATTCCAGATCCCAGAATTTTCACTACCATCTTGTGGAAGTGATAGCGCCTGGCTGGGACTCCGACTCACCGACTTAATATTAAGTCTAGACCGTCTATACGAATTACTAGGACGTACTTGACCGCTTACAGAAGATCCTAGCGGCCTTGCTTCTCCGAATTCGTCCAAAGAACTGACTCTTTCAGGTCTCTGGTTCAGCTGGCTCTCGTCTAACGCCGCTTTGGTCTCCAAATCTGCTGCCTGTCGTTGATCCTTGTCACACGAGCTGCCTGTATCCACGCTAAATGCCACTGGGCATGGCTTCGGAGGACGCAGAGTGGTACAACAACCGCCCACATCACTATGTGTTGTATTATTTCGCCTTGAACCACACCGATTTGTTGGTTCTATTCTGCATGGACTTCTGCAGCTACCCCTCGACCGTCCAGCGTTCATCTTGCTGGTGCGATCTATGGCAGCCTTGAGAATCTCTTTGCCTTCCGGACCCATGGCAACAACTTTGGCGCATAGCGCCTCCGGCGAGCCTGGTGATTCGTGGGCTGGTAAACCCCTTGAACGAAGTATCTCCTCTGATATCACCGACTCCATTGAGCCCGATAATTTGCCATTTCTAGCAGTCGATTTCACGGTGCTCCTACCCTCAGGGAGCATTGCTGCAACCTTTGAACAAAGGGATGCCAGATCACAGTTGGGGGCTCCTGGAACCGAACCCATTGTGTAGCGGAGCGTCTCAGTTAGTTCATCCACATCGTTGTCCCGTGGCATCGTCACCTCACCCTCGGCTCGAACACCACTCTCGGAACTGCGGCTTCTTGGAGAAAGCGACCTAATGGAGTTGATCAGTCGACTTGAGAGGGTCTTTGTACTTCTACCTCTGCCCGTTGCACCCTCTTCTTCAATCTCCTTCGACCCACGTAACTTCGAAGTGAGGGAACTTAAATTGTGCCTAAACTTATCCGACAGTCTCTGCAGCCTAGTGCTACCTGATGCCCTGTGGTCTGGGTAATCGGGGTGGCTAATTCCATCTCTGGACATGTTACTAGGTCTTTCGCTGACGCTCATGCTCTGAAACACATCGATATTGCGCTGTTCGCGTGCGAGTACGGGACTGCTCACGCGGCCTTGACCCAACCCTACAACTTCCTCAATGTCTGAATGGTGCCGTGATGGAGGTTCCTCTGAAATGTAGGGAACAGCAGACACGGAGGACGGGCCACGGGTAGCCGAGTTCTTCTGAAGAGCATTTGCCGGTAAATTCGATTCCGTAAATAAAAACGTGCCCTTGGGAGTGCCAGTGGTCCTAGGAGATTCACCGGCCTTGGAAGATCTTGAAACAACAGAAGCTCCCGCCACTTGCTTGTTTAAGGATGCATCCGTGGATCGGCCGGAACCAACCGAAAAAGACAACGGCGATTCTCGATTGGTCGGCGATCGCTGGGAAGTCTGCTGCCCTCGTAACTGAGGCTCTGAGGGAACTTCCTGACCTCCACATGCTTCCACCGTCTCCCCATCGCAGACGTGTTCTTCATCGGCCTGCTTGGAGCATTCAGAGTCATTAAGGCTTGTTAGCGATAGTTCTGCCTGGCCTTTTAACAAACAGCTCTGGGGTGGGTTGCTCGCAGAGCATGAAGCGCCAATCGAACAAACCGATCTGCCATTCTCTGCCTGTTGCATCGCCCTGTAGCATTCTGGTATCGGTTTTTGGCAACAAACAGAACCCCCTTGCCTGGGTAATGGACAGTGAGTTCGTGAACTGTTGCATGACTGGGTCTCTGACGCCGACGTACACTCCGGTGTGTCAACGCAATCAATTTTAAGTGATGGCCTCGTACACTTGGACGACTCTTCATTGCATTCTTTTAATGCTTGAATGCTATTTACTAGCTCCCGTAAAATCTTCGATGGATCGCTGCGCCCCTTGCAGCAGATTCTGTGATTCGCCGAAGCACATCTATCCGCAAACTCCTGCTCGTCCCACCATATCACAATCTGATTCAGCACATTCTCAACATCTCGGATGGTGCTGCGTCGTACTGAAGCGTTGGATGTTGTCGTCGCTTCCTCAAGAGTTTCCCTGAGATCCTCCAACAATTTCATAATCTTTGCGGAAATATCACTCTTTGAATTATTGCTGCTAAGGACGTCTTTCAGAATTCTGGATAATTCTGCCGGATTCAACAGCCTTGGTGACGACTCTTCGGATACTGAACATCTCGACGGTGTGACATCGCCTTGGATTCGCTCGATGTAATTGGAAGCTGGTGAGTACAATGAGTCCTCAATTTCAGTTTCGAACTCCACGAAGTTGTTCCAGTTCTGCTGGTGACTGTTGTTGTTGGCTCCACGTCTTCCGCTGTCCGCGTCTTTAAGCCCCGAAGCTGCACCACTTTTCTCGCCCAGATTCACAAGACTTTGTTTTATGTCGGCGAGAACACTGGCATTCTGTGGGTTTGCCTTCAGGACACCTTCAATCTGACTGAATGTGTTTGTAATCTTTGTGACCGTACTGTTTCGCAGTAGGGAACCCTCGGTTTCCAAGGTTTGAACGATTCCGCGCAGTTCAACCAAGATTAGGGATATTTTGGAGTCTGCTGGCACCGGGAACGAGTCTTTCATTCCAGGAACTTGGGATTTCTCCTCTTCAAGCTTGTTTTGGCCAGAAATCATGGAACAGGTACGTCTTGAGTCGGCATCCACCTTACCAAGGTCCGTGTTTTCTCTACTCGGAGACAGCACGGGTTCTGATTGCTCAAAGAATGAGCTTTCAAATTCCCTGATGCTTTGTTTAATGTTGTTTAGCGTTTTTATTACTTTCTGTTCGCAGGATTCACCCACATCCGTCCGCATCATGCTAGCGTCGTTGGCTTTTGAAGTGACGTGTCCTGCGCCCGTAGTCGTGTCCCGTATCACCTGCAGAACTTCGCCGATTTCAGCAACAATTTTTGGACTAACGGGGCCTTGTCGACAAAGTTCACATGTCATGCACTCCAAAATGTTCCCCATCTTCTCCAAAGTGTTCAGATCAGCTCCACCGGTATGAAGAGCATATTTCACACCGTCCACCAAGCCCTGTAGCTGAGATTCCATATCATATCTAGGCGATTTTGCGGGCTGTGTAAAAGGCTGGACAACCTGGTAAAGTTCAGAAATGAGATATTGCAACTCCGCGGTTTCAGTAATAGGACAGTATCCCTTGTCAGAGTCGTCTATTTTGCTGTGAATACTCTGTAGTTCTATCGGTTCATCGCACTGTTGCCTACTGATGTTCGATGCTCTGGCGGTTGGGTCCAGATGCGAGTTAGTAGTCCCAGCCTCCACACCGTTCAAAACCTTTTCCATGTCACACAAAATCCCGAGTAGATTTTTATTGGCGTCTTCACGGGAAATCTCCTCACGTTTGCACACGAGCGACATGATCCGATCTCTGATATTGCCAATTGTGGGAGAGCCCAGTTGATTTCCTTCTGATTGACACAATTCCGGGGCTGAGCAGGCCTGAGGCAGTGAAGCAGCCAACGGAGGATTCCCGCCAGACTTTGTCAGAGACCGTCGACCACCATCGCGATCCTCTGGATGGCGATCGTTGGGCAATTGGTGCTGTGAGTCCACCTTGGACTCTTCGTCCACAGGGCTCATTCTTGAATGAGGTCCATAACTTGAGCGGCTCGAACGGAAGAGGGCCTTATCCGGCGTTTTGTCATCTGACTGCGACTGCTGCTGCTGCTGTTGGTCAGGTTGAAGCGACCTGATTATATCACGGATTTCTTCGAGTGTAGCCAGAGCTGCCTCCTTCATCCCACTCTCAAGTGGCTGCAGTTCACACCGAAGATCCGTCAGCATTCTGAGTACCTGTGTGGTAACACTATCCCTTGGGTCCATCTGCTGGTGATGATCTTCCATGCAGCTGACTTTGGCGGCACAGGGTTTTGGGTTGCACACGCGTTTAGCGCACGGATTGGGTCGCTTGCTGAGATTCGCTCTGCATCCCTTGTGGTTGGGGCACCTCCCCTCGTGCATGCAATGCCGAGGTCCTGAGCGTGGAGACGCAGAACGGCAATTCATGTGTCGGTTAACCCCATGCGAGGGACAGTTGGGGTGATGGTGATGGTGGTGGTTGGGGACCTGAGGGGTGATGCTGGACTTCATGAGTTCCTTGATTTGGCTGACCAAGTCGAGGGCTCTAGGGCAGGCAGGCTTGCTGAGGACACAGTGCTTAGGATCAAGCAGGTTCTCCATGTCCCCTAGGACTTCCAAGGCTCTGTCAAGAGACTTGGTGTGGTTCTCAGGCTGATTTCTTGGTGTCTGCACGCGACTATTGCGCCCACCAGAACCAAGTGAATTAACTGACGTGCGGCCATCTTGACAGTCGTGAACCTCATGGCATCTCGCAATATCCTCACTTGCCTCGGCATCTGGAGTGGCCATTGTCGAGGCGCGTTCAGCACAGGGGTCTTTTTCGTTGGAATGAACGCTTGCTCTGGCTTTCGACAGGGCATCTAGTATGTCCTGCTTCGCGTTATCCAGGTAGGCCGGATCGGTAGATTTCAACTGATCGATTGTTGTCTGCAGCTCGCCCAGTTTGTTCAGGACAAACTGATTGACACTGCCTCGGTGGGCTTCTGATGCGGGTAGACTTAGTTGTTCAGCTTGATTTGCCTCCGTAGGCTGCTTCGACACCCCCGGATCGGTCTCCTTAGATGAACATTGCAAGAGATCCGCTTCTAATTGAATTTCCTCGCAGGCGTTCGGAACAGTCACTTCATTGCATGCACTAGGCACACAATCTACTTTAGCTGACAGTTCAACACTTCCCGTGCACTGCTGCATCGAATTTTCTCTGGAAAGGTTACCTTCTGATCCTTTGTTAGAGGAGGCAACCAATGAGGACCTAACTTCGGCGCTAAGTTGGTGGATACTCGACTTGAACTCCTCAATCTCCTTCTTTAGGGATAATTCTGCGTCCACGGCAGAACTAGATGGCCTAGATATCGGCTCTGGCGAAATGCCGATCGGTGATCGGCCTTTCAGATCCATGCTAAGCTCGCATAACTGCGCTTTCACGTCTTGTATCTCCTCCCATATCTCGGATTCACAGCGAGGGGCTCTGGACTGTGAACAGAGCTCCTGAACAATGATATTCACGCTCTCCTTCAACTCCATCAGAGTAGTTCTAATGATGTCTTGGCCGTCTTTGCAATCTTCCTTTATGGTAGGCTCTGCTTCGCTGTCCCTACTAATAAATGCCACGTGGTGCGTCGGATTACTCGGTGTCAGAGGTACTGTTTGTGAAAAACTTTTTACCGTCTTGCAGATTGAGCTTTTCGAATGCGCCTGTGGATCTTCAGACAGTCTGTGACGTGACTTTCGTTTGTTACACGTCTCAGGAGTGCCGGTGTCCACCTCAGCGATCTGAGGACATGGTCTGTGCACCTTGTTAAAGTCTATATTAATCTCAGCTATGACGTCCTTTTGCTGGGTCACAGACGAAACCGAGATCTCTGTTTCCAAAGTGGATCGATTGCAGGCACTCCTGTGAGTCGATCTACGATGGGTGACGGAACCACGGTTTGAATTAGTTTTTTCAGGGGTAGCCCAGCGCTGGACTTCCAAATACTCGCCCAAAATACTGCTCTCAGTATTCATCGTTGCAGGATTCCACTCCTCATCGTCGAGATTTTGGATCTCCAGGCTCGCCGGAACCCTTTCAGCACATTTTTGAATTGAGTAGCGATTGTTATGTGCGTTGTCGTAATCCTGGTTGTGCGGAGTGTTCTCCGCCTCGGAGTCTCCCTCCATCACTTAACATGAAGCCTTCCACGTGACTGGGAGAGAGCGGCGTTCTAAAAAATCAATAATTCAAAAGAACCACATGCCAAGGGAAGAATCACGGGCAGGCGGAAATGAGAGATCAGTGAAAATTCAAATTAGTGGACGCCTTGGAAGACTAAACTAAAACCACATCAAGTAAACTATTTTTTTTACCCGATTCTATGAAAGACATGGGGTTTCTTTTCAAAACTCACTAATTAGAGGAAATTTCGCCCCACACGATGTTCTGTGGTGTTGGTCGTGTCTGGAACCGAAGACGTAAAGTTGATAGAAGGCTCTGTCGCTGGTTTTTTTGGGGTGTGGACTACGTTAATGCCTGGAGGAAATGACAAAATAATGAAGCGACAACTGTTTGCTCACGATCTGAGCATGACGATGATGATGTGGACGTGATCTGCCTTATTGACTACCGGCTAACGAAGTGGATCGGGTGCTAGTGAGAAGGAAGTCAGCGACGCTAATCTTCTAGGTACACGCTTTTCCTCCTGTGATCAGCCTAGAATTGGTATTTCAATTCCAGCGTTAACGAAAGATGCAGAACCATGGTAGAGGCCTACATTTCGATACACAGAGATTTAATTTTTTCATAAATGTTGTCCCTGGTAGTCTCCAAGGGGATTAGGGACGTTACAGTTCCTGTTTCAATCCGCCCCGTCTCCCTATCAAGAAGTACTCTTCACCGTAGATGCTCCATTTAAATGTGGTACTGGGCTTGTAGCCACCCAGGACATGTAGACATTTTTCGTTGACGCGTAAAATTCGAAAACAAGGCGGCAAGTGTGAAGACTAGGCAGATCCACTACATTTACCGTTTTCTTGTGGCGTGTACGTGAGCGTAGTGATGTGGTAAGTGTGAGCTGAGATGATTGGCTGATTGTCGGGACCAATGAAAAGTGCGGAACAGTCAAAGAGGCATCCTCTTATAAACCTGTTCGGACAATCTTCCGCTGTTGAGGCCACGTGTTTAGTCTGCTATTACCGACACAACTGCATACGTGTCGGCACAACATCCCGGGTTTCCGTGTCGCTTCTCTTATATCAACGTCTCCATTGGATGTGATGAGACGTCCTGAGCACCCAATAGAAAATAAGAATGTTGTTAACGGTTATGAGCAATTTTATAACACAAGCATTGGTTTTCCATACTCTTTTTGCTGTACGATACACCACAAAGTACCAAAGGAAGGGATGAGAGAGGAGGGAGACCCAACTGTCTATGCGATGTCTTAACCAAGTTGTGTTGCTATCGTGTGAGTGGTTGTTGAGCTTGGGTGATCTTGTAAAAGTACAAATGACTGATGGCTAGATGAGTGAAGCGAATAGTCAGGGGGGGGGGGTACACGCACAGGGGTGTGTGTGTGGGTGACGTGCACGCTGTGAAAAGGGGGGGCGGTATGATTGAGGCTACGGCGACAGAGCTGGTGGACGTGAATCAACACGACGCACCGCAACGGTTCAGCTAACACGATGCTGTTCCCTCCTGAACTCCCCCTCCGATTGTCCAATCAACGCGCGATAAATTGAAATAAGATTTTCAGAGCTGTAGGGCCTACAGAACGGGTTCGTGACAGAAAAACAAGGACTGCCAAGAGGTGTTTATCGGTGTTTGAGTAAATTTAATCGATTATAATTGCCCAATCGCCTCATTGATTAAATCATGTTCAGCCAGACTTCTTTAATCTTTGATTGGTTAATTTTTGGGGGAAATGATTTAATTCACATCCATTAACCCGGTCGCCGCAGTCTCCGACACACTACTCCCCCTTTTCACAGCGTGCACGTCACCCACACACACCCCCCTGCGCATGAACCCTCCCCGCTATCCGCTTCACTCATCTAGCCATCAGTCATTTGTACTTTTACAAGGTCACCCACACTGAATAGGTCACCAACTGCCGACGGCATTGAAAACGCAATCTTTCTGGTATCTGCGTGAAGTGATCGAGCCAAGTCCAACGCAGCGGCCTCGGCGCGCTGTTCTTGAACCACACCGAGGCAGTCAACAAATTTACTTGATGCAATACTTGAAGAGCATGTTACCGTCGAAACGCGGCAAATGACTTGACTACGACACGCTAGCCTGCAACATTCCGAAATCATTCCTTGGGACCCAGTCCGGTAGATGACTCCAGAATACGGTGGATGGTGGCTTACTACTGGATCATTTCGTCTTTATGCTTGTAGCTAAAAATTGCACCACAAGTGACGAGGATACTGCCGTGTCAAACTCCGACGGCATCAACGACGTTTGTAGGGTTACCACTAAACCAAGTACTGTGTTGAACTGGATCAAAATCGACGGTGTACGAAAAGCACCACCCAGTGATTTATACACGCCACACAAGTTATTCATTAACTAATTGCTAATTAATGTAGTTTAAATGTAATTTGTTAATATTTCACTGGTTGCGACTTCCCTCCAAATTGCCAACAGTTTTGACCTTTTTCTCAAGCATCTCTCGGTCTGTTACCGACGTGGTCTTCAGGGGGGGTCCCGATATCTTCGTCGTTGGTGAAAGGGGCAGAACGAGGTCTGTGATGCCGCAAACCCGTCCAGTAGAGGTCCAGGTTGGCCGGGTGTTGTCTGACTGCAACATCACTCGCTTCTGCTTCTGTAAATTCAAATTAGAGGCGCAGAAGTGTTGTCCATCGTTTTCTATGACCTTGAGCCATCTCTCAGGTAACGTATGAATACCGTCACGAAAGAAAATTTAAGGCTTCGAGACGACAATGTCATCGACGACGAGTTAACGCACGTTGTCCAGCGTTTTGAAGTGTTCATCCACTAAGGCGTGCTGCTGCTGCTGATGCATTGACCGGAACAAATAGTAGTCGCGTTGGTGAATATGCCGTGCATGGGAGATCTTCCTAGCCCAAGTTCAAGAGGGTCTTCTGAGTCGCAAAGCGAGCAACGCGAGGTGGTCGATCGTTGTCATGCGGCAGCAGCAGCAGCAGCAGCATGACTTATCTGCTTCCTTGCCCTGTAAATGGCCTTTTCTGATCTCTGGCTTCTTTGCTCAGTTTGTTTAATTGTCGTCTGTACCGTTCTACAGTCACCGTCTGATGACCCGCTTCCAGGAGTTCGTGATAAGTTACACCCTTAATGTCCCGCCAGATTCACGGGAGCACCTTCTTCAGATGGATGTCCTCTTTCGGCGTCGATGTACTGGGTTACCCGTAATCCAGCCAGGACACCATTTTATGTTTGGGACTCTCGTCACAATTTTCCACTGGAAGTCCATTCACTGCTTGTTGCCGATTGGCAAGCAGTGAAAGGCATGTGTTCATACGTTGGCCAAGGAGGTCGTGTTCGGTCACCACATGTGATACCCAACTTCCACGTTTTTGAATTTTACCTATTTGGTGGAGCAAAAGCATGGTGCTAGCTGTTTAGGTGATTCCCAACTAAGCTTTAAACTCTTTTTGCGCTTGCATTGAGTCTTCATCCAGTAGAGCTTGCGTTTCCGCATCTTCAAATTTTTGAGGCTGCCGTCCAGGAAGCATCTGGTCACTGAGATCGAAATTACCACATCTAAAACGTCAGTACCAAGAGATAACACGTTTGACAAAACACAACGTCGGCAGCAACAAAAACACTACAAATTAATTCCTTCCCTGCTTTAGAAGCATTTTTCCTTGTTGGAATTCGTGTAAATTGCAGTACCATCGAATAAGCTGTTTATCAGTTGCCATCGTAAGCCCTGCTACTCTGAGACGTCAGGTGTTGTGAAAGCTTGCGTCTGGCCTTTTCAAAACCACAAAAGACCGCGGAAATATTTCGATTTTAAATATAACTTTAAGGTCGAAGAAAAATCGATGAATAATCAAGTCATGCACCTACTATACTGCGGTTCATTGGTGAGTGTTCAGCCACTCAGCTAGATTGAAATGCCCTCCCCACCGCCGCCAAGGACGTCCGATTATTGGTCAAACGTAAATCGCATTTTCAAGCTTATCCGTCATAAAAGCTTTTGTCGCTGTTGTTGCCTAATTAAAAGAACCAAACAGAAACCAGCCTGATATTTTCGAAACCCACTCTAGCGTCAACCAATCACCTTGTTCGCGGCCCTAAGGACTTAATTATCAACTCCAATACTAAACTAAGGAGAGGGCTAGGATAGGTCAGGTAAGTCTACTCCTGCTACCACCGTTCAGACATGACCTCATAACCATGGTTACACAGTCATTTATCGATTAAAACATCTGCTTACATATCCAACAATGAAATTTCGAAACCAAGTCCTTTGCCTCCCCTGGCTTCGCGCTGTCCTGTCAATTAAAACAAGGCCATGAAGGCCATTTTGAGGTATCGATTTTCGCTGCCTTCACGCCTCCACGTGGGCTATGGAAGGGGCGTGGCACGCAGGTATGAGCAGTCAGATGTCGCGTCATGACGAAATAATCGCTGAGATAACACGGCAGATAAAGAAGCCGAAGTCTACTCAGAAGAAATCGCATCACCTCTGGACGTTGAATCGGAAGCCTCCAATTCCTTCGTGCTGTGGCCAGAGTGCCAGCTCGCCTGCTTGCCTCTTCGATGGCAAAGTCAGGGAAAGTAGTAGCGGCTTGACGAGTTCTCGGGAAGACGTCAAAAGTCAACAGTCCGACGGAACCTGGACCACCTCCAGTATGTCCTTGGCGACAAGAGACACGTCTGTGGCTCCGACACCAATCCCCCCGGTAAAACTTACCCAATGCAACACTAACTACGGAAAACTGCAATCTACTGTTGCTTCGGATCCAACGGATATCGATAAGTGTACAGAATTGGAAGCAATGAAACAGGGGCTGGCTCGGATTCAAGCTGGACATGGAAGACCCTCTGACTTTCTGCCAGAGTATCAGAAGCAAAAGGTGGATCCTTATCTTAGGAAGACCCTTGACGAAATACGCCAGAGCATCGTTGAGCTGTCAAATGACGATGCTCTTCATCAGGAGGTACACCAGCTGAGGGAGAGTGTGAGAGAGCTGGCTCTCGATCGACGCCGCCCAAACTCCGTAAGTAAACCCAGTAAAAGAGAATCTCAAGTGGTGGGGATTTTGAAGGACATTCGAGACGACTTCAAATCACTAAGACCGGGAGGATCCGTTCATGTTCCTGTTGGCCAAGACACCGCCATCATGAAGGAGTTGCAGGAAATTCGTAAGACCATCCACATATTGCAGGATGCCGTGGACGATGTTGCAGTTGAACCCCTTGTCGAACCCAAGGGAGAAAATGCAGAGATAATGGATGCTTTGCATGACATTCGCCAAAGTCTTCACCAAATCATCGAGGGTGGGGAGGCGGTGGAACAGGAGAATGTGAACAAAGTGGAAGAAAACCCCGTCATGGAGGCCTTGGATGAAATTCGCCAGAGTATTCACGCGCTGACGGTCGAAATGCAGGAGGAACCAGAAGAGCCCATGGATCAGGTAATGCAAGCTCTGACAGACATTAGACAAAGCGTCCATATCTTGACGGGCGAGGACACGCAGAACGACGACTCCCATGCTTCGGCCACGAACGCAATGGCTCGAGAACTGGGAGAATTGCGAAAAACGGTGGAAAAGATCTCGGAGCAGTTGTCGCCCATCCCAAACGCAGGCCGAGGGGAGAATGTTTCTGAGGTGTCGGAAGAATCGACATACAAGGACTCTTCAGCAACGAAGAAGAAGTCTAAGATGAACAAAAGGAACAAGTCGAAGAGCAGGAAGTCTCGGCTCCCGAAGGACACCGGCGATGATATTTTGGAATTGGGGAGGGAGTGCTGTCAGGACTCCTGTAAACTTGGTTGTACCTGCGACCGGATCATCAAGTACCTCATTGATCAAAACAATCCCTCAAAGGAGTTGGCGTCTGGGACACCATCGATTCACTACATTGTCCCTCCAGTTACCCACCCTCCCACCTTCATCGCACCCACCTACCGACCGCGAACATTATCAATGCCACCTATGAGGTACCCCCAAGCGCCTGGAGGTATGACAGGTCTCCCTTTTCCGCATCCCCAGCCATTACAACTAACCTATTCTGGCCAAAGCGGACCACCACCGCCACCGACCTCTATGCCTCCATATGGTCCGCCGCCTCCACCTCATCCAAGCTATCCACCCTGCCAATTTCCGCCACCGGCAAGCTTCCCTGCCCCCCAGCCTGGATATGCCGTGCCACCGTCGTTTAGCCAACCTCCTGGTTACCCACAACCTCCAGTACCGCCACCACCACCACCACAGCTGTCGAGGTCTGTGAATTACGGCCAACCACCCTTCCAGCCGACGTCGAACGCACCCCCCGCCAACGCCTCCAATCAAATGGACCAACAGGACCACGTCTGCAATAGGACGTCTTCAAGGCAGCAGCAGCCGCAGCCGCAGCCACCTGTGTTCAATGCCACCCTCAATGACCAGCCCATGGCGTTCACATTAAGTTTTGTTGGATCTACCGATGCTCCAGAGGATTTAGGTAGCGCTCCAAAATACGAAAATCGTACATTCCTTTGCACACAAGTGAACCAGTGATTTTTCGCTTTAGTAAAAAAAACAATTAACTATCTCGAACCGCAAAAACACTGCTTTCTCGTTTACTCTAAGCTGGAGGCTTACGAATCAGCACTAACAAGTGCGTAAGATCACCTGGTTATAACATTTATCGACTTTTCGGTGTTACATTGGTGGACGTAGGTTTATTTTACATCATTTTTGTACCTGTGAACAAAGGCAGCGTGGTTTCTAATTCAATTGTCCTTGTTACTCAATTAAGAGGTACGCCATGTTGTAGATGATGGACGAAATGCGTTAATGAGGTCGTCGTGGGGGTACCAGCATTAGATAACACATGGCGATCCGTTGTATGAATCCATGTGATCGTAAATTTCGACTTGAGGAACCCAATTCCAGACGGGACTCGAACCCAGGAAGTCAATCGCACATTTTTGGTTGACACTCACAGAATCCGCACACAATGCGGGTGGTGTAAAGACAACCGGGTGGGCTCACTGAGGTTGTTGTGTTCTCGTGATGTGTACGTGGGCGTAGTGATTTGGTAAGTGTGAGCTGAGATGATTGGCTATTTGTCGGGACCAATAAGAAGTGAGGAAAAGTCAAAGAGGCCTGTTCGGAGATGTTTCAACTGATGAGACCATGCTGAAAGCCCGCTTTTATCGACGCAAATGCTCAGACTTCAATAATTCACCTCCTGTGTCCGTTCGATTCCCCACCCTTTTACAAGCATTCCGATTGGTTGTTATGCGACCTCAAAGTTTACACTCACGTGAGCAGACTTGATTGGCTGCATGCTGGGACCAATGGGAAGCACGCGAGCGCGATAAGGACCAAGCAGTTTGGCGTTTATCTAATTATCTGATTTAAAATTCATGTCAACTCTAAGGCACCACTGAATGAAGCCTAACAAGACAAGTGAATAAATCTTTTATTACTTTCAAATAAGAGCAAAAGGTCAGTTCTAAGGAACTGACACCTCATCTTACACAAACGTGTATTCGTGTACAAATTCGTGGAATTCAGCTAAAAACTATAAAGTGGAAATACTTGCCTGAATTTGAGGCCTTCTTAGTGTATTCGAAAACTATGACAGTAAATTTACGCCCAATGACGCCACGGCTGCGGATTGCGTAAGAAAGCGGCAAAGATGCTTCTTCTTTTTGTTTCCTGATGGTTTCAAATGGCTATTTTCTCATTCGCGAAGCGTTTGTTTTGAAATGTGTCAAAATTTAGTGCAGTTTTGAGTTAGTCTACCTCAACTGCTTGCAAAACGGCGCAAAGATCGCAACAATTTATCGAATAGAACTGAGGCCTCATCAACCAATCAGGCACGAGGAATGCCTGCCGGCGGAAATCGTTCCACCAATCACAGCACTCCAGCGACACAAGCGTCCCCTGGCTTGGGACTCACTGTCGATATTATCAAGAATGGAAAGTAGACTCAAACGCTGAATTTACTCTAGTAAATAAAGGCAGTCCGTTATCTGACTTAAGCAGCACAAGCCCTCGTTTCCCACCATTAGACGAGCCACGAGACCATGACCAATGTAAAACGTCTGTGAGCCGTTTTAGCATCGATCGCCAATGCGAGCAGATGTTCTTAGACTGTCGAAGTGGAAATCGATCACCAGCACGACGAAACGATCGTGGATTGACTACGAGAGGTGCCGCATAGATCAACCGCCACAGTGCTGATACCTTCCCTCTATGTCCTGGCCAGAATCAACCAATCGGAATAAGCCACGCCGTCGCATGCACACGCATTCACGCAGCATGAACCAGACAAATTCTGTCTACTTCGCTTTTCAATTGCTGTCTTAAATGAATGATTTGAGGAATATTCTTACATGATTTCAGGAGTAATTAACACCCCCCCCAACACCTTAATTACATTAAGAAAGTAACCAAGTATAGACAAATTTGGCGGATTCGAAACCACTGTAGGGGGCGAGTTTGCATTATTACAAAACCTAATAGATAACAGCCGGTCACAACCCAAGAAGAGAGAAGACAGAGTCGACAGGGAACACGACCGTCTATTCGCGTCACACCAGTCAAGTCGAGTCGAGTAAAATCGAGTAACTAACTTCTGTGTGCGTATCGATACGCGTGCGTAACAGGCGACTGCTAACAAAAAAATCAATAATAAAGAGGATGAGTCATTGATGAAGTCGGGCAAGCGTACATGCAGCACACACACGCGGTGGCTGTCTGTCCACAACAGTGTATTCACGAAAAAATTGATTGATTTGAGTTCGCCCACGAATGCCAACCGTGCTGGCTTGCTGCTCGCCACACCACTGCCTAGAACAGCCTGCTGTAACGACCCCCTGCGGAGAAAACCCCTCTAGAGTGGATCGCGAATGGCCAGGTCGACAGTCCAAAATGCTTTTGGCTTATCTGGTGATCCAGCTCTGTTAATATGCAGTTACTCGATTCGTGACTGTCTGAACTCCGCTGGGTTGTAACCATCAATAACCAAATAGATTTAGATTCGTTCTTGCTGTTAAAATGCATGCACGTGTGTGTGTGTGTGTGTGTGTCGAACGTGCCAATTTTGGACCAAACGGCTTAACTGCACTTTTTAGGCTGGTTGGCCCCCGGTCGCTTCCAAGCTGCAGTGCCTCAAACGTGGTACAATTTTTGTCCGGCAAATTCATGTCTAGCATTAAATCTTGGCCTTGTTAGAAATAGTTTCTGTAAAATGACGATGCTAAGTCTCATTTCTGGCCTTCCGTCAGGTGTTAGTAGCGAAACACATCGCACAATATCTACGTACAAGTGCTTAGAGATGCAATTTTTATCCAAAACCCTACACCGAATATAAATCTCAACCAATACTGCTGTCCGACAGTAATCGGCATTCGGAAGAGCCAACTGATAAACTTCATTTTCAAGCTTCAACCGAATGCAGATTGTGAAACGGATTTTCCGAAAACGCCAGCGCGTCATTCTCGGTCGGAACCAATCAAATCACACCAGCCAGCGTTCGTAGCACAAAACGTTTAGCATTGGAACCTTACAAGTGTAGAATACCCGAGCCCTACTAGAAATAAGACTGGTACAACAGAACAGGCTTTATTGACTAATCACAAGCCAGAGCCACACGTTAGGCGCCTTCCATCCGAGTCCGCCACGCTGGCCACGCCGCTCATTATATACTGCTCCTCAGTCATGTCCTTCTCTGGTTGGCTGCTTATCTTCCTCGCATGCCACTGGAACGCAGAGAGACACAGGATTGGCTGCGGCCAGGTGGTCCAACATGTCTGAGCCCTGATCCGTCGCCACACCACACAAGGGAAGAAAATCTAACTGGCGACATGTTTTATCCCTGACCAACCAAAAAATCGATTAGTCGATAAAAGCTGACGTTGGTGGTCACTTGAGGGTGGCTAATGTACGGGACGTGAAGGTGAAGGTGATAGGCTGGTATATGTCCGGATGGTTATCCGGCTAAACAGCATCGTTAGGACGTTGATGTGGTTGCAAATGACCTAACTGGTGAGAGTCGAGGTTATTGATTTGTACTTGTGGTCCGTCGAAGGTGGTGGTAGTTTCAGAGATCGCATTGCTCTAAACATGGCCTAACTTTAAGCTGTGCACTAGAATCCCCCACGCGTCTAATCACGCCCGCATGCTGAGGTCACATCATCGATCGACGGGGTTGCGGTCACGTGCAGACAGCATAAAAACGCGTGCAAGTAAGCTCAGATGCCATTTTTTTCCTTAGACATTCATTGTATTCACAATTCAACTGTTAAATATTATTACTAGGTTTCATATGTTTTAATAATGTAATTAGATCTAGCGAATACAGGTCCTGATGAGTCCGCAGTCCTCATTAACAGGCTTATTTATTTGCGGAATGCTTGAAGCCATGCTAGTTTGGTGAGACTTGGTCCAATTTGATGAGGCATGACACGACACGATTTGCCAAGGCTAATCTGAGTCGTGTGACCTAGAAAGAGCACAACTAACTGAACATACAGGTGGTTAGTGTGGGTAACAGGATAGGTTTGGGCACAGGGGTGAGGTGGGAGCCTGTAGAGGGGCGGCGGTGTTTCTGAGGTTGTGACGACCGACTGAATGGACGTAAACCAATGTGTACCGGGTTGCCACGGTGATGGCGACTACAATTCTTGCTTTTGATTGGCTGAGCAAATAAGCACGCATCGATTACCATCCTCTGACGATTGTCGAAGTTACCTCGGCTTTCAGGTGAAAATTCAGACATCCCCTGAACACGTCAATATTAGCGGGCACTGTATGCAAGAAAGACATGGTGAGAAGATGCGTGTGGACGCTTCAAGACGAGCTACGGCATTTGTGGAAGATGAGTTGATGCTTTTGACCTTGGTGTCGTACCAAAAAGTCTGAAACAGTTTCACGATTACCTTATTAGTGTTATATTTACTCACTGTGGAGCTTACACTTTCGATTTGATATCAGTAAAGTTGTTGTAGAGGGAAGGAAACACCACAAGAATTCACAAAATAATAATCCATCATTTGGGCTTCTTAATCGCTTCACAAATCATAGATGCCATTTTCATCTAGTTTAATCCACAGCGAGAAATGACAGTCGCCACTCACAATAACGGATAAGCCGTAATATGCTGCTAAATGCGAACAACAATGCCACCACAACATCTAGCAGAGTTCTCCCCCAGCCTCAACGACGCTCGCAAATTCTCGTTCCCCTCGGCCCGTCGGACGAGCCTCCAGTGTTCAACTTGGCTCTCAACCAAACAGAAGCCAATAGGAGCTTTCTTCTGGGCATTGAGGAGTGGCTCGAGCAGAGACCCAACAATAACCAACTCATGAACCGCCTAGTTACATGCTGCAAGTCCAACTTGGCTATGGTCACCCCCAATCCAGAGACACTATCTCTTGCTCCAATGCAGGACCAAGCAGCGTGGTTTGAAGATATCTTTGCCATGATCTTTCCCCTTGAGGACTGTGAATCGTCGACTCTTGCGCTTGCCTGCATTCGACGACGGATGGGGAGCAACAAGCGTTATGCCAGAGCGGTTACACTTCTTGCTCACATTGAAGAGATGGTACATGCCATGCTGGCTTCGCACGAAGTCACAAGAGACGCCCTCTCACAGTCCTGCAAAGCGTACGTCATAGTTGCGTGTCTGGCCGCTGTTCTGTCACCTCCAAGGCAGCGAGTGATGGACGGTGTTCGACAGAGCTTGCCTCCATCGACTCAGCCCCTGTTGCCATCATTTCAACACCAGTCGCAGGGGTTCGGAGCTTCTGTGATTGTGAAAAAAGGGAACACGGTAACCACATTGGACCCCCTGGAACTCTACCAGGAGACGTCGTCTCGTTGGGACGCGGCGAAAGTGGAATTTGAGCACACCGCCGTCTTTTACGGGGAGAAAGCTAGACCCTTTTCTATTCACCGCCATGCCTCTGGCGTCGAGCCACAGCTACAACCGACCAGACCTGTGTCCATCAAACGAGAACACTCCATCTCACGAGTCATCTTCGAAGATGATGATCCCTCAGACAGAGGTGCTTCAGAAAAGCCATTGCCTGATAAGCAGGAGAGTGACTTGAGAACCAGGACCCAAGTAGAAGCGAAAGCTAGACAACCAGACCCTCCCTCAAGGCCGAGCACTCAGGATGACAAACCGAAAAAGCAAAACCTCCTTGTCAGGGTGCCAACGGAAGAGACTATTGACTACCCGGAGGAGGTGGACACACAACCACCTAATGAGTTTGGTTTTCAGAAGCCCGACAACCACCGATCCGCCATGTTGTCGATTTCGCTTAAACCACCTGATGGAGAGGAGCGCGGGGAGACAATAAAGGCGAGGCGCAGCGTCGTCGCGGCTTTTCGCCTACGAGATGGCGTTCCTGTTCAGGTGAGCATCACCGGTGGAACCGACAGTCGCCGACGCTGGGCTATGGAGGAGTTAAGGAAGAGTCTTGAGGACGAGGAGGCGAGCGCTTTTATGACCGGAAAGCTAGCGCAAAAAACTCTAACTGGACTAGACGCTGAAGCCGTCTACATGGACATTACTGGTTTCAAATCGGACAACCAAAATGATAAGGACAATTCGTCTAGCACGTCTGTGAACCGCTCCTACCTCCTGTCGATGTCCCTCAGCGGATGTGACGAGGAGACAGATGATTGCGACCCGGGATCTTCCGGAGCTAACCTTTCCAAATCCGAAATGGTTGGAGCCTTCAAACTTAAAGACGGCTCCCCCGTCAAATTTAGACTTACCGGTGGGAGTGTGATGAAGCGACAACTAGCTTTCCACGAGATGCAACGACACCTGCTGAATGACGAGGCTGGCACGTTTGTAAACAGCAAAAAAGTCAAAGAATTCTTCGACAACGTGGAAACCACACTGGTATCAACTGGGCCACCCGATGACGTGGATTCTCGGGGTACCACAGGAGACCAGGAGGGTAGATCGGAGACGATTTGGAGTGGTCAGACGCAGCTTCAAGTTGAGGAGGAGGAGGAGCGCTTGGTTGCCGCTGACGAAGGTACCGTGGGGTCATTCAAGATTAGTCAAGGCGCACCACCGCAACTAACACGGCTGGTAAAGCGCCGGAACAAGCGGTGGAGAATGATGTGGGAGATGCAGAACCGCTACATCAGAGAGGAGGCAATAACTTTTCTCCAGGGGAGGTAAGCGCGTGGCTTTTTAACAAGCAGTAGCTAAACTCAACTCGAATTTGGCGAGCATCACCAGAAAGGCCTTTGTGTGCCCATTTCATCTGGCAAAACGATGTAGATTACGGAGGATAGTGGTTGTCAAAGCGTGATTAAGCGGTAAACGGCCGTGTCCCCTGTCGTCTGTCTTGCCATTGTTCGTGAGTTTTTGTGGCCTGTTAACTAGGGGGTTGTAAGGTAGTGCTAAGCTACCACAAGATGCTTGTGATCCGATTAGTGATGAATGCCTTCATTAGGTGGGTCAGGAAGTTGTTAAACTTTGAGCAAAAATACTCAGGAATCACCACCAAAAAATTATGGAAATTCTTTTAGTAATGTGCTGTTCCTTTTTGTACAAACCACATAGTGAACATAAGGATACTTTCAAACATAGGGTCACAAGATTGGATTGTTAATTGGTCGACCAGATGATTTTCGAGTTCCGTGCACTTTTCCATAGAAACTACACTTCAGCCAACTCCACCACAGATGAGGACGACGACAAGAGTTGTACCCTTGAGCAAGGACAGTCAGAAAGACGTAATACCGAATCGATACGGTTCAAGATCAAAAATGGCATTACACCGCAGCTGACGGAGATCCACCAGAAGGAGAGCCGAAAGATCTCCGGGAAGGACTTGTGGGACATGCAGAGACGCCTGCTCCACGAAGAGGCGTCCACATTTCTTGAACAAAAGCACCACAACAAAGGGGACCTTGAAGAGGCCTCGGCGACGGACACAGTCACGCAATCTGGACCCAGTGCCTGTCTGACCGCCAGGATTCCGTCGACGTCAGAGGAATCTGGACCCTCACGATTGATAGTCACAGCTGAAGCACAGGACGACGGTACTCTCGTTGCCCAAATTCTCACTGAAGTCTCATTTAAGCGACCATTTAGCGACACCTCGGAGAGTATTCAGGTGGTGTTAAACTTAATCGCTCCAAAAGAACTTTCCCCCGATATGATTTAGTGAGCTTTTTTGTTGAGATGCGGTTTTTGCATTTTGTCTGGTTTCTTTCCTCGCCTAGTAAATTTGTGCTCATTTCGCGCCTGGTGTGTCGTGATTGGACGGTGGCTTTACCTGCGGACACGGCTTCGGCAAATTTAGTCGTCTAGAAGACGATCCCATCAACAATTGTGGTTTCTAGAAGTGCGAATCGGAAACGTTGTGCATGACGCCGGATCGTAAGGTCGTTGAGAGTCGAGGAGTCCAAGGCAGAGTAAAAAGTCAAGGCCGATGAAAGTTGAGAGATGCGGTCATGTTGAGAAAAGAGGGACTCCAGTGATGAGACGAGAGGAAAGATTATTGCAAAACGCTTGGTAGTTGTCAACGGGAAGTGATGGGAATCGAAAACCACCACCACCACCACCATCATCATCATCATCATCCAGACGTCAGCGGTGTCTGGAGAAGGTGATTTTGGTTAGAAATGAATCCTCGTTGAACGAAGTAACGTAATCCTACTACTAGGTCGATGTTTCGGACACCAATTATTACGGGATCACCAATTGTTGTGGGCCCCAGCATGTGGTCTTGAACCACGCGGAAGCCACTGAATTAATCCTGGCCTCATTACGCTTCCCTGCTATCCGCGATGAGGAACAAGACAGGAGAGGGCGACGTGGACACAACCGTTTACTTCCGAGCTCAACCAAGCTAGTGTCGTCATGTCATGTGTGGCGTTTGCTCGTGTGTATTTATGCCTCAGATGTGTGAGTCATAGATGAGCTAACATCGAGACCTAGGTGTAAGGATAATCTAGGATAATCGTTCGCGCTAATGAGTGGGGAGTTGAGGACCCGCGCGAATGGCGACATGCAGCTCAAAGGGGGACCTTTTGTCGGATGCTGGAGTGATCGGATTAGCGAGTGTGATTCAACACGATTCACAATGTTTGCTTGAACAAGTTTCTACTTACTAAGCCGGGCTAGATCAAGTTTCTGGTGGCTTGAAGTCTTAAGTTAAACCCCAGCAGATTAGATCCATTTATTGATCAATAATACGACTTCTACGATAACGAATTTCCTTCAAAAAACTGAGGAAAAAGTGGTGAGTGCGTATCAAGTGAAAGTGCAAACACGTCTGACTCGGCCTCTCATATAAAACTATGTTATTTTTTAAAGCAATTTAGCTGTAAAGTTGTTTTAGTAGAGGCGCTACCACGGTAGCGCGAAATAGCGCAATTTCTTGACGCGCGAAGCAATCAATGGTCACACTGCCAATTGGTAGATCCGGCAGCCAATCAGCTCTCAATGACCTTGAAGCAAGCAAGCTGCGGGCATATTCGCCTAGCGAGGGATATTTTGGTTACAGAAGACAGAATTGGACAGTTTAGCCTTAAAATACCAAAAATTACGACCGATTTTCAGCTTAATAAGTTTGCGGAGCTAATGATGAAATAGACGGGACATTTAAACACTTTTGTACCATAAGCAGGCACCCAATGCAACACTTATGAAAATTTCATTTTGGGCTAATTTTACGAAGCCTTCCGATGCAACCTCTGAACAGTCAAACACCACAGAAACCCAACGATTATCATTAATGTGACATTTTGAAACTAAATACCCTATTTGCTGAAGATCAGGCATAGCGGAGGATCGATGGTTTGAACTAGAGTGCTATGCAATCACTAAACTGTTCTTGAACGTGGGCCGGGAATTCGAGTTGTTATTGGTAACCTAGACAGTTTTTTGAATCACTGAAAAGCAAACCTTTATTGGTGCTGGCACTACGAGCCTTCTGCTAATGCATGAAACGACCGTGACGGCGTTTTTCATCCACGCTTTACAGGTCGGTATCGCAACTTATTCTGAAGTCTCTCACCGGGTACTCTACGCCTGGTGACCTCTTTGAGGTTTCTAAATTCAATTGATTCTCTGGAAGTAGGAGTGACGATTCTAACGTCCGGAACGATCACCACGATAAGACGGTGACACAACACCTACAGGACTACACATTCAGGTCCTCTAAAACTTGGTTGATTGTCCAATGTTGGTAGACGCATTTAAGTTGTTCGATTTGACAGTTCAGGTAATGGTCATGTTTAAAACACCAGATATGCTGCCTCGTTGAGAGCTCTTAAAGTTAATTTTTATGGTGAGTGGCTTTACACAACCAAGATTGCGATAAAGTTAGTGTTCGTGTGAGAACTACGTCAAATTTTGAGCGTTCTAGGATGTTAACAACAACCCAAAGTCAAGCGCTAGCGTCTTTTCCGCATGACTGCTAATTACCGACATGATATACAGAATGTAGAGAAATACAAGAGGTCGTCAGAGTGTTCATTGAACGGTTTTGAATATCCGTAATGCTTTTGGAGGATATTTCCTTCGTGTCGAAACTTCCTGTTTTCAAAACATACTCCCATTTCCCCCACCTGAAACGTGCAATTTCAGTTTCCCGGATTCAATTTGCTAAACCAAGCGTGAAACAACACGGGAACAGTTCCAAATCTGGAAAAACGGTGGATCCTGGTAGATAGCATCCCACTTCGACTCTTTAATTTGTTTCAGTGTCTGTTGAACAACGCGTGGTCTAGCGTTGTCAGGTTGCAATGGAACGCCTTTTCTGTTGGCCAAATTTTCACTCTTTATTTGGATTTCAGCATTTAGTTGGGTGAGCTATTCACGGTAATTCCGTGATGTCATTGTTTGGTCACGCGGAAGAAGCTTGCACGAACTGATTACTTTCAGCGGATCCCGCTCTTTCGTTTCAATACTACCAGCTTCATTTTGCCGTTTCCAAGATAAATCTGTTTAATTGGCAGACGAGGCGAGAATGAGGGAAATGTCTGTGGAACCACGCTTCGGTTTGTTCCGTTCTGTTGAATCACAGTTGAGTCGCTTAACGATGCCACTTCACACTGATATCTTGAAAGTTCCATTCATAATCTGGACGAGGGTAGCTGGGTTCATTTCAGCGACTTCGTACAACGCAATTGACCTCCTAGCCGGAGAAGCATGAATTTCGCCTCGTGCAAAAACCGGAAGCGAGCAGAGACTGTGACACGTGTGGGGAAGTAGTTGGCCTGGCTTATGTCAAGTTTTACCCGATATCTTGGCGGGCTTGCCCAGTGGGCTTTACTGTATGAACCAAAGGTTCGAGCACAAGGTGGGGTCAAAAGCGTAAGTCGAGTTGATGATCAGATGCGTCTGGACGATCTTAGATCAATGAGTTGAGTAATTAACACTGAGTGATGTGTTGCCGGTGTGAACAACGATGTGGCATGACAGCAGACACCTAGGTCTCGACGTCACCAATAACACAGTTAAGTTACTTGTCTTCGATAATGCTGACGTCCCCATCAGTTCGGATCTGTTGTGACTCGTGTGTATTCATACGCCTCGGTCCGGTCGCTCCATCCTCCGACACAGGGTTCCTCTTTTCGCAGCATGTCGCCAGCCACGCGGATCCTCAATTCCCCCCTCATTCACATGAATTTTTTTCTCGATGTTACCTCACCTGTGACTTGCACACCTGAGGTATAAATGTACACGCGCAATACCCACACACGACACAACGACACCAACCTGGTTGACCTCCGAAGTAAACAGTTGTGTCCACGTCGTTCTCGCCGGTCTTTTTTTTCATCGCGGGTATCACGGAAGCGTAATCAGGCCAGGGTTAATTTCGTGGCCCCGGCGTGGTTCAAGACCACATGCTGGGGACCACAACAGCCCTTAGTACCTAAATTAGATCGAGGCTCAAGGACCCCTTGCTACTCTAGGCATCGTTTCAAACCACTGTGCTACCACGTTATGTGGAAAGTTTTGCCCCAATCCTTAGTTTTCCAGACCCACAGCCCCAAAAGGTGTTAAAAGTCGGACAGAATTGTCTGGTCTTTAGAATTTCATTAGGAAGGCAGAAGCCGGCAAATAACGGATGCCCAAGTCTTTAGACACCTGTAATTAAAATTCTTACCATTCTGCCATTTAAAAATAAGGTAAGTAGAGGTGATTGCATGCGACTGTTCCATTTGTCTCTCCCAACCAACTTCTCCCTAGCTTTCCTGATGTGCCATTTGCGATTGTAGACTTAGGCCACCTAGGTCAACTTTGCTGACTCACCAAAAATCTGTTTAATTAAAACAAATTTGGTCGATCCAATTATGTTATGTTCACTAGTTGCGAAATACATATGCCCAGGGTGAACGAAATGGCAAACTTCCAGTACGAAGACAGAGGTAAGACGTAGTGGAGAGAACATTTACCATCGGCCGTAAGGTCAAGTTTTCGCGTGCAGCGTTTTGGGTGACCTTGATGGATGACGCGGTCGATGTGAATGAAGAAATGGACGCAGAACAGGGGCAAATACAGATGCCCTTGGGAATCGCGTCTCTCTCTTTCTCTCTCTCCGTGTTTTGACGGGAATTTGGCTACACTTTCAACCAGTTTTACGTCTAACTACGTCAGTCAGTGACGAACATGGAAACCGGCAACAGCAAAAAAAAAGGAATCGACAGATAACGGCCTCAGAACATCAACAACTTGTCGAATTGCACACTTTTGAAGCCTCCAATCAAAAAGGTTGACGTTTCAGCAAGGAATTGGTCTATTTTCATTGGCTGAAATCACGATTGGATGAGAGGAGAATGGCAAATCGATTTGAACGCAAATTACACGGGCCCTTCCATGGTTTCAGTGCACGTGACCATGCGACAGCTGAACCTCACTAACCAGTGAATCCAGCATGGCTTCGAGGCACAAATGAATGTCCCTACCTTGCTTAAAGACTATTGGTTAATTAGCAAAAGGCTAATTGTTCTTAATGGCGACTCATAAACTACTATTTTAATAGCATACCTATCAATCGTAGGCTTGTTTGGTCGAAGCAAATTACATGCATAGGGTTTCCTAATTACCCAACTGAATAAATAGACATTTCAGAGAGTACACAGTTTGATTCTGGTTACTCAAATATTTCTTAATCATGCAGTGCCAGGAATGGAAGAATATATATATATCCAGACCTCCAAATATAAAAGAATTCAGGAATAATTAGACAATTAACCATTGTTAAAAATGCTTTTGGTTTCTCCAACCAGCATTTCACATAGTAATTTGAATTTTATGCATGGTAGCCCCAAAACACTCAATTTACAGCCAATAAATTAGACTCGGATTGGGTCATTCAGGAGCAAACTTTCGGAGGTTTGGTCACGCCTTCAGACAAGGTCCTGAATAAACCACAACTGAGATACTTAATTCGTCGGGAGGTACCAAGTTTGTCCACTTGTTTGCGTGACGGAGTGTGTTCGCACGCGCGCGCGTGTGGGTGTGTGAATGTATGTATGCACGCGCAGCGATCAATGTCCGTGCGTAAACGGCTCGTGCACAACATCCCTGGATTGACCAATGGGAGCCCGATTTTCCTATCGATCGCTCATCCGCACGCGCACACTGCACTTCCCGCGGGCGAAAGCAGTTGCCCACGGAAACTGCAGTCGCGCTTTCGTTGTGTGCTTGCGCGTTCAGTTGACCCTACTGAAGTCCCAGTCTCTACACCTCTCTTCTGCATACATTTCGCAAATCCACTCTCGCAATGGAGGCTATCAAGAAGAAGATGCTGGCAATGAAGCTTGACAAGGAGAATGCCATTGATCTGTGAGTTTTCTCATTCCGATTCCTCGTATCTGTTAGTGTTTTAATGGTCTAAGTACGCATCTAAATGTCAAAAGCACTTTTGACGAAATGCTATCGGCGCATGTGTGGAAGAGCTTCAAGTATAAATCGGAAAAATGTATGCTTACTTTTTGTGACGCAACGACTAAAAATTGATTTAAATGCAAAATCCCATGATGAGTACAGTAACCCCTTCAGACTGCGGTTCCCAGCTATCACCATAATTAAAGAATGTAAATGAGTTGAAATTGCTGACAAACGTTGGAGAACGATGAGCCTACATTGTCATTGGCCCTAGACCGCAAAATCATTCTCCAGATTGTTTTAAAATTTACAGCAATAATTCGACAATAACGTGGTGCGTAATTATTATTTCTAATTTAAAATATCAGTAAGTACGATGTTATGAAACGCACAGCACTTTTAATGCTACGGTCAGTTTAGGTTTTCGACAGAGTCCATTTTTTGCTCTATTAACAAGATTTAATTTGTTCACAAATGCAGCTTGTGTGCTGGAAATTTGGAGCATTATTCGAGGTGAAACGTTGGATCAGAAAAGGCGCTCCAATTTTAATTTTAAGTCAGTTAAAACAAGGCAAATTCGATGACAACTGGCTGCTCCAGAAAGTTTAATTTCTTTCCTTCATTGCTACTCAAGGAACAAGTTATAAAATCAGTAGGGTTTAAATTCGAATACAACATTGATAACCAATCAGTAATCCGTGTTTTTGGCTACTAGGACTTGGATTGGTCAGTACGTATAAGGAACAACAAATCAAAAATAATATGGTAAACCTACGTAAAACGCGACAAGTACTATACCAAATTACTCTGGCAATTATTTCTAAAAGTATGGCTTCGAAAATACTGCGCTAGATGGCGAAAATGCGCAAAATTCATCATAAACTTTGACCAAATTTACCAACGTAAAAGAGAGCTTCCTATCTGAGAATTCTCGTTAAAAGTACTGTCGTTTGACAGGTCAGATCAGTGGTTATTTTCTAGGTAGTTTAACTCCGAGGAGGCTTGAAATCTGCTGCGTTTTTAGTTTTTTTCAAGGAATGGTACTTGGTGGGACCTACTACCATTAATATATTATAAAATTTTAGCGCCGATCAACTGGAGGAACAGCTTAAGGAGAAGGAGACGGAAATGTCAAAGAAGGAGGAGGAAATGGGTGATGTGGTGAAGCGCTACCAGAGTCTGGAAGCAGAAAAAGAAGCCGCTGAGACCCAGTTAGCAGAAACAAACCAAAAGCTTGAGGACACAGAAAAGCGAGCACAGGAGGTAAGCATCAAACAAGCGTCATTAAATACACATTTTTATTCACACTGCTCCGCAGCAATAAATAAATATCCGTAAATTAATGCCACGGGGGTAAGTAGCTTCGCAAAGCTGGCGACTGACACGCTATTCCACCTGTTTGCCTCTTCCGTAAATGCTGAAGCGGAGGCGGTGGTCTACGGTTTCTGCCTCCGGTCGATGGAAGCGTGGTGAATACAGACGAAATAATCAAATCCTTCCCCCTCATTATCAACCCAACAAAAAGAGCCAGATTGTTGCTGAAAGTCCAGCCATGCGAATGACCTCTTCCTACATCGATTTTTCAACTTCACACTCATTCTACCCACGAGACAAAACCGCATCGTTGCCACGTCAGGTTCAGAGAAAGCGACGATCCAGGCAGCGCCGTGGATCCAGAAGACCTGTCTGCGAGTGTGGATGCACATGTCAACAATTCCCCCAACCAATGTTCAACAGCATGTACGAATTCAGCCATCTTGGAGCTAGACCGGACCCCGAGGGTTGTGCCAGCACAGCCGCTTTTCCCGAAGAGGTCGTCCTGCCAGTTAGAAAAAGCTATGTCCCGTTTTCTATGGATGAGCCTTTATTTTCAGATTACGGTGGTAAAAGCGACGATGAAGATGAGTATGTTAGGGCGAGAAAAAAGCAGTCAATCAGAGATTACAAGTCTGCATTTGCAGAAGCGTATTCTGCCTCAAGGTTGAACTCAGGAACTTTAATTCAATTGGCGATTGTTGAAGCAGAGTTGAAAAACCTTGTACATTCGTCACTAGATAAGGTAATACAAAATTTTCAATTACTGGCATGCAAAAAAGTCGTAATACTGATCGCAAAACCCGAGTCACACTTTCATATCTTCTGTCAAATGCTCTTCGAAATAATTAATTAGCAAAATGAAATCCTATAAACCAAGATATATTTGCGAAAATCTTTTTTGTAGAAAATTCACAGTATTCATTTTGATGCAACAAATTAATTTCTGGAGGTAACTTACTATCATAAATGGAGCTAAGTATCTCCATTACAATTTTTACAACACATCGATATCTGATGCATATAATTCCACATATTTATCATGTGCAACAAATTAAACGGAGAAGCCGTCTCACCAGCATGAAGATAAACATTTCAGCGTCTCGCTTTAGTCACACTCCAGCCACGTATGTAAGCCCAAGTAGGGCGATTGCTGAAAAGTTTTACTTTATCAGATGACGGCCTAAATTGCCTAAACTAGCAAGTAAGTAACGCATATGAATGCTTTCAATCAAGCATTACACAAAGTCAGTAATTCCTTACAAATTCAAACGTATATTCTGTCAGAAATAAAAATCAGTGGTCGACATTCACATCGTCAAAAACTTTCCAGTTTTCTTAAAAAAAATTTACTTCTTCAGCGCATGCGTCAAAATATGTTTATGGCAATAAGATGTGGTAATGAAGGCCACTAACGTAACTTTATACATTCACTTCACAATATTTTCGCATCGATCCGGAATTTGAGTTTTTAATGTAGTATGAAACTTAGAGCAGCAGTTGTTGTCATAAGCAAAAATCACAAGAACTTTTGACTATAAAAAAAACAACCTTAAAACACTTTATCATCCAAGAATTCCAGCCTGTGATTATTTAAAGCATCATTTATTTATACGAGTGGCGCGTGAATTGACTTTGGCCTGTCGGTAGGCTTATCTGGTTACTTTTGCGATGGCTGCGTCAACCGCGGAGTCCCTTATTGAAACTCTCAAAAAGAAACTCATTTCATTTAAAATTGCTGTTAACACCCTTAATATTGAACTAGAGCGCAAGAAAACTCTACTTAAGACGGAGGAGGAAAAGCGTGAGAAGGTATTATTTGTCACCCTCTCACATATTTTGTTACAGTATTAATGACCGTCATTTTTCCACTTTCAGGCCGAAGCGGAAGTAGCTGCTCTTCAGCGTCGCATACGTCTCCTCGAAGACGACCTCGAAAGCACAGACACTCGCTTAACTGACGCTACTGCCAAGCTCGAGGAAGCCAGCAAGGCTGCTGATGAGAGCGAACGGTTAGTTTCTGGCGATCGCATGTTTCCCGTTTGCTTTTTGTGCCCCCTTGCATGCTTGCTACCTTTTCAAACATTACAGCTTTCGCCGGGCGTTACAGTCCCGTCAGGTAACTGACGACAGTCGCATAGAACAACTCCAGCAAAGGATTCAGAAAACTGCTAAAGAAGCGGCTGAAGCCGAACGCAAATATAACGAGGTACCTTACCGATAAGTATCTGATATTTTCCGTTTTCTTATTTGCAGTGGCTGCAAAGTTCTCGAAAACCGTACCGTTGCCGATGAGGAGCGTATCGCTTCTCTTGAAGAGCAACTGAAGGAGTTCACGTTTATGGCCGAAGATGCCGATAGGAAATACGATGAGGTGCCTAGCATGAAAGTTCGTAGCATGTAACTATGCCAGATGTAGCTTTAAAGAATTTGCGTGCCCCATTGGTCTTTTGCATGACTGTCACGCAGAATGATAGTAATATAATCTACCACCTCTTCGATCACATTTAGTCGTCCCGAAAACTCGCCATGTCGGAAGTTGATCTCGAGCGCGCAGAGTCCCGTCTAGAGGCTGCTGAAAGGTTATTAGATGAATGAATCCTGCTTTTGCTTGAATTTGCATGTGCATGCCTCCTTCCCCTATCTAGGCAACTCAGAAGCTCGCAACCGCCGAAGAGTCACTTGCCAATGCAGAAAAGCGAGTAGAAGATGCTGAAGAGTAAGTGGAGATCGCATTAGTCACTGCTTGTGTACCTGATCCAATTTTCGGGTAAAAACGAAATGACTTTTGCAGGCGCATTCGGTCTATGGAACACGAGTTACGGGCGATTACAACCAACCTGAAGACCATGGAACTTAGTGAATCCACGGTAATTTTCATGGCATTTTTCGGATCTTTTCATAACCTATGCTGAAGCCTCAATTAGCACCCAGTTAACAGAGATTCTTGCGGCTGAATAATCGTTATTTCATTTCAGCTCCTTCGGTCCCCAGTAGCATGTGTTTTGATACTGAGCATTCCGCATGTCATCGCTACTTGTCTACCATATTTTTAGAAATCTAAACGGCATACTTTCTGAGTTGATCTCAATTGTATGCGTCGACTGAAACTAATGCCATAATCATAGGTGTTCTGCAAACGGCATGTTGAAATTGTTAAGACCAGTCCGCACACACGAAGATTATCTTTTCGGAGATTCTCGGCATGATTGCATGCACGTGCTCATTAAGAAAGCAAGTTATGCTTCCTCGTGACCCTGGTTGTATCATGTGTAGAAAAATCCTCGATCTTGAAGACGAACTTCGTATCGTTGGCAACAACATGAAATCTCTTGAAATTTCCGAGCAGGAGGTAAAGATAAAATCCGCGTTGGTTTCAACCTTGTTTACTTTGCTGGATTTGTCTACCTCCAGTTTGGTTGTAATGTAGGCTGCTCAACGAGAGGAGGCCTACGAGGAGAACATCCGTGACCTTACCGAGCGCCTCAAGGCTGTAAGATTTTGCTGTGTAGTCCTTACTAACGCATGCTTTTTACTCTCTTCTCGCATGCTCCCCTCACCAATCAATAATGCTGGATGCGGATTGGCGGTTACCTGATACGTGTGCCTTGCTTGATCCCGTCGCATTCTCATTGGACGTCTGCGTGTGTGTGTGTGTGCTTGCCCATCGACCTGGCTATCAGGCCTCAAAGCAAAAGCAGACCTATCAGACAACGCTGGAAAAATTGACAAAGCAGTTGGAAGAGGTAGGTGCCCTAAGATGTGTCCCTCACATTACCTACCACTGCACACGATACATTGCGTAACATTGTAAGCTACTGCGGCCTAGACTTTGTGTGTGTTTATGCTTTTTCGGTGATTAAAGTAAACTACCCGGATCCTCCTTTGTGGAATTAAGTGTGAATGATTTGAGGTGATCTGGAGGCCGTCTATCAAATCACTTCACTCCGGCCACTGATGCATAAGCCGGCCTACAAATACACTTTGCTGGTGCCACGGACACGATGCTTTGTGGCCAGGAGCACGTGGTGCATGCTCTGGTTGGTTTTATCCGCGCGTGTGCACGTGTGCGTGAACCTAGCCTGTACTGCTATGCACCCCCCGGGCATAGAAAGTAAATCGATGAATAATGCCATAATCGATTGCCGTAGGCTGAAGACCGCGCACAAGATGCCGAACGGCTCGTCCACACTCTTCAGGGTGATGCTGATCGTCTCGAGGGTAAGGTTATCTCATCCGCATTGCCGATCGCGATCTACCACCGTGCATGTTGGGGTTTTCTCGCGTCGATATTCCTTGTGTTGGGCTGTTTTCCGGCAGTTGTGCATTTACCTACTGTTAATTTCACCGCCCTGGGAACACATTTTAGCCACGGATGGACTGTATGCATGCTGCACGTGTTGTTTTTTGTTCTTTTTTGTTTCATTCCTCCTCGTTCCCACGGCAACAAAGGCTGAGAAGCGGACGCAACAAGCGGAATCGGAGATGACGAGGCGGCAGGAAGAGCTCTCGCGACTTGAGAGTGAGTTTCCCCTTGCCCCCTTTCTTGCATCTACTCCCTAGTATTATTAATCTAACCTCCCCACTCCCTTACCCATTGTTTCCTTGCTATTCGCACGGATTTTTCGTTCTACACATCCACAGTTTTTTACTAACTAGAATGAACCCTACTGGTCATAGGGCCACAGTTTACTAATTCCATCGCGCTGCTCCCACAAACGTACCTTTTTACTGTAGCGCCTGAAACCACCCTAGTTCTTAAATACACACGTAAACAGTCTGATTTAGTTAGAAAGTACGCGAAGCCGTATCACCTGTTGACCTGTTTCGGCATTGGTTTTTTGCAGCCGAACTGGACGCAGAGAAGACGATGAACGCCAGCCTACAGGAGGACATGGAGCACATCTTCGCGGACCTGCAAAATTTCTAGCGAAAATGACCTCACTCACTGCCAATCGCATGTCGCGTTTTTTTGCTTTTAATCTTCCGTGCCCTGGTTTTGGTCTTTCCCGCATGTTTTGCTGATTCCTTCTTTTTCGCCAAAATTACGTCTTCTTGTTAACCTCTTTCGCATCGCCTCCTTTTTAAAGCTATAATAAAAGCAGGCTAACGCTACCGACAGCACGTTTTGCATGCTCTGAGAAGGCATTCGCACGTCCCTGGCGCCATCCAGTTGGTTGTTGGCAGCATGTTGGGTTTCTAGTTGAGGTTTAGAAGGTGACCTTGGTTTCCATAGTCGTGAATACGTCGGTAGTAGTTGGCAACCGCTGTGGTGGTTCCTAGAGCTGGTCTTGCCTGCCGTTCGCATGTGGAGGCTGGCGATCATTGCTGGTACCTAGTTGCACCTCCCCTTGAAAGGGGGTTACCGGATGCACGATCCTTCCAACGTTCTAATTCTTCGGTTTGTTCCACCCGTAGACGAGCTGGTCGCAGAGAAGGAGCGGTACAAGGCGCTCGCGGAGGAGTTGGAGCAGACGTTTGCGGAACTCACCGGAAATTAGAGATGATAGCACACTCGCCTTTTGTTCCTCACCCACCTTCTCTCGTTCTATTAGCAACTCTTATTTCTCCGATAATCTACTCAAAGCCCTCCTCATCCCAAGTCGCCTATTTCCGTACAGAAGTGGTGATGCTAGTGTGAAGGTCGACGGGTGGAACCTTAAATCCACCTTTTTTTGGGCCATATATTTCGTCTCTATTCGAACTGCCAATCAGTGTTTTGGTGAACTAGGCCGTATATATATACATACATACATGACTTATTAAAGCTGGCGCATATATATACACTCGCCCATTTTCGAAATGGTAACACGAAACTGTGCAACGTTGAGATAGGGTGGAAGTCTGATTTCGAAACAAGATCTAAGGCAGGATGGTAATCCTAATGGGATACTGTTTTCAGATTCAGGTGGTCGCGTTGTGCACGGATTCAACACCAAAGTGTCGATGAGCCTGTTGCATTGATCCTTTCGCAGCATGGACAGAATTCGCCCATGTCATACTTTATAGCGGGACAGATGTGGTCTTGTGCAAACGGCCTCGATTATAGCACTAGAAGATCCTTACACCGCAGGAAGATGTCTCCCCGTGGAGATTGGGGCCTTGTATCGAGAAGGATACTTTAGACTGCAATGCCTCCTCACAAACAAAGGCCATATCACACAGACAATTGAGCAGAACTGTAGTCAGTTTGCGAGCTCACTAGATGGAATTCGTGCACAGATAGCTTCCAATCTCCTTCCAGGTAGTTATTCAAATCGAATTTACCGAAATCGATAAAATGGCATGCCTTGAGGTTCTGATCAGTATCCTTAATAAGACGCAGGAGACTTCCGTGTGTTGAGTCATGTTTTAGCTAGAATATTGCTTGTCACATCTGGGCAAAGTTGACGTAGATTGATATTTTTCTAAATGATTAGTTCTAACGAACACAATATCAAAACTCAACCACCAAAGTCCGCTTTAAGTAAAGTGGGGTTTTTCCCGACAGCCCCAACTTGACGTTCGTTTGCTTCCACCTATTGCTAGATCAATTGACCCTACAACCAGAAGTAAGGATCGACACAGAACCTGATCCGTCCCAATACCATGGGAATTGTACCAAATTATGTGATGAACGTGGCTGTGGTTTAAGATACATACACAAATTTCACAATCCAATGAGAAACCGATGTCACTTCCGTTAATTCGGCACCACAAACCCACTAGTTAATAGCCAGCAACAACGCGAGAACAAATATAATTGACGCGCCACGGTGGATGCCACCGTTTACCCGCACCGTCGTATTTATGGAGCACTTGCCGACAAGCCACTTGTGGGAACCAATGAGAGAAGAGGTTACTACATGCCAACTAGCATGAATTGAGCCTGTTCGAACGCCTTTTACTTAAGCCACTATAAGCTGACTCTGGCATTTGATAAGTTTAGCTGCCAACATCTCAAGAGATCGTTTGATCGATGGTTCCAACATGCTCAAACTGAGTTCGAATGAATGGGGTATTCGTGGAGATTACATACGTTTTGAAGACTCTAGTGACAGATTGTGTTCAAGTTCAAGTCAGCTTTCCACCTCCTATAGGCTTCTTAGAAGACCATCCCCATCTCTGGTTGGCTGAGCCACTGTGGTGCCGCCAATATATTCTGACATGGCGTAGTTTAGTGAAGGTGTGGTTCCAGCATATTTGCGTCCCACTTCTGCAATGAGCCAATTGATGTGCGACTAGATCAAATATAGTAACGCCCCACGCCAATTCTACAAGTTTAAACCAGCATTCCATACATTGTGACTCGTTTAGCATCTGCGAGTATGCCAGAAGACCTGATTTATGCTGTACACGAACATTTATCAAGCGATATACACGCAATCAGCATAATTTAATCTGCTGATAAGAAACGGGCATCAAATCACAGTGCCGAAATAGCTGAGGTCAAGGCTCCCACATGATTGGGTCAGTGCTGCGAAAGGATCGGCTTTAAAGACCCCAATGCTCATTGCTAAAAATACTATGAGTAAACAGACGAAAAAGGTACCACATTTTTATTCACGAGGGCTCGAGGAATGTTTGAAGAAGGAATTGAAGCAAGTCAATTGAGAATAACGCAAACAAGTCAACAAGATAGGCTTGGTGGTGAGTTCACATATTCACATATTGCTGGAGCGTTGACAATAAAACGTTTATGGGGAAGGGTAAGATTAATAGCCTTCACGAACCACACCGAAGTTTAGCTAAATACGCACTGCCAGGACACACGAAAAGAGAGAGCTACACACAACGACACCAATATTGGTAATCGGCGCGAATAGAGAGCGGATCAGACGGTCTAGACAAGGCTGTCGTCTTCAAGCTTGGAGAGGAATGCTGCTACCCGGTGCTCTGGTTCCATCTGCGAAAGAAAGAAATTGGTCGACAGAGATTAAGTGCCCGGCCACTTGACTCAGTACATCGATTTAACCAATCACCTGTCGTCTGAGGCTTAAATTCTCTCGGCGGCATTGAGCCAATCACATTCGAGCTGCCAGGTCGAGATCACGACCAATCAGGCACGCATGTTTATTCGCGGTGAATTCAACAGGCCGGATGGCTCGTTGACATTTTCAAATGGGTTGTGCTCAAGTCACTCGTTATTCAAATCCACCGCCTAGCCACCAAGAGGCCAATACACGTCCACAAAAATATGTCGTTATTCCAAACAGACAAAAAGAGTGATACTGACGATTAGAAGACAAGGAGTGCCACGAGAACAATGAGGGGATATCGTGTCCACCACGGACACGATGGTGCTGACTGAGCCTGGACAATATTGAATCTGTGATTGCTGCCGATTACAATTATTTGTTTACCTTTTCATTACAGGTTTTTGTAATCGCCCGAAATCTGGGACACTGTGAGTGGATAAGCCAACAAACTACGACTGACCTTCGAGACGAGATCCAGGAGGTCGATGAGGTGCTTGATTCCAACACAGAGGGTGAACGAAGGGTCGGTTTGCCTTGAGGAGGAAAAAGAGACAACGTGTACCAACGCTAGAACCGGCGGTATGTGCAATAGCTTAGATAAGGTAAACCAACTCACTGGCGTTGGATGAGGTTCCGTTCAATCTGCGAGCACTCCTGAGCCGTGAGGCGCTGGTCTTCCTCCAGGGCCGACGCAATGTGCTCCGGTTTCGACATCATGCTAACGTGGATGTGCCACGAGAAGGAGTGCGTCACGTATTGCTCCTCCATGGCACTGCGAAGGCTAGTCGTGGCGAGGACGAGCATCTTGCGACCCTGCAACATCAACGATGCATAGAGTAGCGGGAGGAGAAGGCTCTGGATTCGTTCCAGGCGCCAACATTCCAGCAAACGATCAAGTTCCTATCAAACTTACGGCAGGAAGAGGCTGTGAGACCAGATCCTTGATTGCTTGGACCATGTAGTTGGAGAATCTGGGCCCAACTGGGTTGTATTCGATAAGGCCCTCGATGTTATCCACAATTACCACACTCATTGGAGACTTTGCGGCGTCGTCGAAGACCTACATCGAAAGAAGAGGCTAGAATCTGAGACAGATGGGTTAGGAGAAACCCTCTGTGTGTTTATCAGAATTCTGCTCCATCACGTGACGCAAATGTGATTGGTCGGTTTACTTATCAAACAGCAATCGATTGATTGAATTTAACGCATAATGGCGAATTTCTTACAGCTGGCATAGAAGTAAATATTCCACTCCATACAGCTGAATTTCACGAGGCAAAACCAACTGCGCTCAGGTGTACTTATTTCCGTAACGACCGTGAACTCAAACTAAACCTAAGGGCAACCAGACACTGCAAGATTTCCAGATAACAAAACCGCAATTAATTGCCCCAATTGCAAGAAAATTATTCGCCATTCGCCACATCGTGCAACGCCGAGCATTAAATGCTTCACCACACTTTGGCACTTACAAAAATTCCAGAAGGCAGCCATTCAAAAATGCTTAAAACCGCAAAAACCTTGAGAACGGAAAGCCCGCCAATTCTGCTAAATGATGATAGGCTGCTTCACTTTACGCGGGAGCAAAATGCGACCCGCCAATTTCGATTGGTCTTTACAAAAGCTTCTTTTTAAAACGGCACATCGTTGAAGGGGTCAACAGTTGTGATTTGAGGAGATGACATGTTAATCGAGGGCTTGTTAACGCCTCGAGGCAAATTTTTGGGAATTTTGAGTAGTCTGCGTAAATGTGCCCAGTGGGAAATGAGGATTCAAGGTTACTCAACGACTAGTGGGTGCTGCCGGACTACAAGTTGCCTCGACAACCCACAACATTAAGCTTCAAGCAGCGGGTGTTTCGGCTACAGAGAGAACAGCTAGTGGAAAATGTAGACGACAGACAGTCGTGTCGACAAGCGACGACTATATCGATTATTTCCCCAGACAATGATGCTGTCATTTGTCTGAACAGAAAGCAACCAATTAGAGGCTGAAATGGTGAGTACTCAACTTTGAAACATCGATCTAAAACACATGCAACAAAATGGCGGGTTTTGAGAACTCGCGAGAAGGGGAGGGATGGAATATGCGCTGTGATTGGTCCAAAATCGCGACACGCAGGGGGGAAAGAAAGCAGCAAACCTTCGACTTTGGCAGATGTAAAATTCGCGCACGCCAAGATGCAAAGCAGAGCAGTGACACTAGGAGGCGTGTACACTTTAAATTATTAATTGCGCAAATCCCTTTTAGCGCTGTGCTCAGCCGGCAAACGTTAAAAGGGAGCGTGTTTTGTCTGAAGTGGAGTGATTGACCGGAACTTCAAAATCGATGGAAAGGTTCTGGCCACGCTACATCCAACACCGTTTTAGACAACGGCATCGATAAGCATTAAAACAACTTAAATAAAAACACCCTAGACAGAGGGAGAGAGACACCTTCTTAATGGCCATGCACTTCGCAGTCTCCGTGTAGCCAATCATCTTGTGTGAGGTGACAATCTTCACGAAAGGAAAGCCCGATCGTCGTGCGATCTCGACGGCCAACGCCGTCTTGCCGGCCTTCGGGGGTCCCTCTAGGAGCAGAGTGACGGGCCGATAGGTCTCCCGGTCGGACTGGGAGACCGCACGAACCGCCAACTCACCCATGGCCAGCGACTGGGTCACCGTGTCGCCCCAGATCATTATTCCGCGGGGAGCATAGTGCGCCAGCTCCTCATCGGCGGTGCCGAACATCTGGAATAGAAATCGATAAACATTGAAGCTACAATCTACTCGCGAGGGGAAGAGCAAAAAGTGAGTGGTGTTTTCAGAGGAAGCTGGGAGAACGAAGAGTGGGGCTCAAAGCACACACCGGCTTGACGTCATTCTCCAGGGCGAACATGAAATCGGAGCGTTTGACTAAGAGCTTGTCGAAGGCATCTGGGTCGATCTTCTCCTTTCCTGATGGCTAAAATGACAAAATTAAAGCTGAGTAAACTTGACAATAGCCGGATTGAAATTCGTGCCGAGACAAGCGTACCACGGTTTACCGCGTTCGCATGTCGACCGAACACAAACGCTAGTGGATTAAGAAAACTCCGCGCATGTAAAATTCAGTCAAGAATTTGTCCGATTCGCGCTAACAACAAACTACTGTTTCCTCATGATAGAATAGTGATTGCCTTTATCACCTCACATTACACCGAATCCCCATAAGTGCTGTGAAACCAATAGACCCACGTGTTTGGAATGTGAGGTAGACTTTGGAGTCGTTGGTAGTCATTTCGGCATCGGTGTTCCGATATTTTCACGTCCTGCTGATTCACCAGTTTGGAAGGGAAGTGGCGTCTGTCGAAAATAAGCTTTGAGACACGACGCGAAACGAGATTTATCGCCTGTTTGCGTGAAGCTGACTTCAACCACCCCATGCTTCAGCAAAGTTTGCAGACAACTATTTCAATTTTCCAGACTAGATTTCCGATGCATCGCTTAAAGAATATTGAAAGAAGGTAGCGAACACTAACATTCGAGTTCCTGATGCCAATACATCACAATTCAAGCAAATCTCGGGTGTTGTTTGAATGTCGAGTGATTTCAGAGAGGATGAATATGACAGAAGCTTCTATCGGTGACGTCAAATGCCACCGCCAGAGGCTGATTCTGCAAACTGGGAATTCACAGGCACGGATATTCCTCTACTAAAGGCCGGTACATCTATAAAGAACTATCACGTCGTGGGTGGTGACCAGAACTCGTACAAAGAGGGTTCCAGCAGACCTCAAGTTCGACGATCTGATTCACGTGCATTGATTTCTCGCGATTGTGAGAGATCTAGTCAAAGGCTGTGTTTGTTTAGATGGATATCGCTGATACGCAGCGTGTTACCTAAGAAGCGATTTGGTCGACCTTGTCGTGTTGTCATGTCACCAGGCAACAGTTTGACCGCTGAGTGACCTTGTTAGTTGTAGCGCGTTGACGTTCACGAGTTTGCATTCAATGCCGACTCACGGACACCTACCGAAAAGTGCTTAGTCATAATGCGTTACTGCGTAGTGCAGAAATTTCGAGAAAGCAACGCTAACAGAACACGCACACGCCAAGCGATGGGTGAAAAAAAACGAGTCTACCGATTCTTGAGACTGGATCTCGAAAAGATTGATGGAAATCTCCACGAAATCAGCATGATGGAATATGTCGCTTTGGTGGGAAAATGATTGTTATTGAGACCCCGTCGTGAAATTACGGTCTCAGTTGTGGAAATAAAAAAAAGATAAGGAAGAGTACTGGGATAGAGCTGGTCGGTAAAAAGGGAGCTACCTTGACTAACTGGTACATCGCCGTGAAGGCGGCAGCCCGACAGAGGCCCTCGATTTCAGCACCGCTGAAATTCTTCGTTCGTGCGGCGAGTTCCTTCAGGTCGACGTCAGGACTCAGTTTCTTGGAGGCCGCCATCTTCGCGGTGTGGATGTTCAGGATCTGCAGTCGACCGGCTTCGTCTGGCAGTGAAATCTCGAGTTGCATCTACAACCAAGACGTGAGTTGTGCTTGAAGGCATGACCTCCACGGGCCCACCTACTGAAATCGATTTAAGTAGCACCAACATCACAGGAACTACCACCACTTCGCACCACAACGACACAATGCGGTCGAACTGCCTACCTCAAGACGTCCTGGACGCAGCAGTGCCTCGTCGATCATGTCGCGACGATTGGTCATCCCAATGACGAGGATGTTATTGAGTTGGTCGACACCATCGAGTTTGGTGAGAAGCTGGTTGACCACGGTATCATGTACCCCAGCTCCTGAGCCCTAAATTGAAAACCAAAAATGGTGAGTTTAAAACTGATACGTTACCATAACAACGGAACTTCGGGATTCAACGCGCAGAAATCAATAGTGTGCAGAAGCAACCTAGTTCAAGGTCAAACCTGAGTACCAATCTACGGCGCCTACAAAAATCGATAAACGATTGTCACGTGAAAGCGTGTGACAGCGGGGAATCAGCACAAACATATGAAACTCTACTCGAGTAAGACAAGAAATTAACGATCCCAACTACCAAAAAATCGATAGGAAGAATAATCGATATCGATTAGAAGGGAAATTTAAAATTTAGACATTAACTTTACCTCATCATCTCAGTTTCGACAAAAAAGTGGATTTCTATACAGGTTGGGTGTAATATTTTAGATTGAAAATGTCAAAAATCTCCGTTAAACAAGTTGATTTCGGCCACTTGGGTTTCGCTGGGCCACAAATACGTGAAATTTGATCAAATGAAAGTTTTTTCATGACTATTAAAGTTGTGGTGGAGGAAGTCCGAAAATGTCCACGCAGGGCAACGCCCACAAACCGCCTTGTGTGATTCAAAATTATGATTCGCCTCAACTTACATGGCGCAGAGCTTAGTTGACAGTCACGTGCCCTCAAAAGCAATCTTTGTAAGCGGAAGCAAGTTAGGGCTGTCGTAAATCAAAGTGACCTTGAGGCACCAATCAGGACACGACCTTCAGGAAATCCCACCACATTAATGTGGAATGACAACGCAGTTTTGTTAATTCTACTGTTTTTACACAAGCACACCCAAGTTTTATACGTTGATGACCTTCAGGCCGTTTTAAACAAAAGTTGGTATATGGTTGTCTGCACAGGATGTTACCTATCCAAGGAAGAGATCAACCAGATCAGACGGAGGCCTACTTATTCAATTGTAAGTAGTATGTGGACGTATTTTTACCATAGTGCTATGGGTTGGGGAACAAAGTTCGACACTTTAGGGAAACCTTAGTAGCACGTGCCAATCAAATTTCGAGTCAGTCAAACCGCACAGATTGTCATGGCAACGCTTAAGGAAGCGCTTGCAGCTTACAACAGAGCCTCGGGTCTTGCAGATGGCGTCGATCTCGTCGAAGATGATGATGTGTAACGCGGAGTGCGGACCCAGTCGTTTCTCCTCCTCCTCCGCGTCGGCAAAGAGCTTTCGAATGTTGGCCTCCGACTCGCCAACGTACTTGTCCAGGATCGAGGGCCCGTTGACGATTTTGGGCTCGCGGGCATTCAACATCTTGCCGATCTGGCGTGCCATCAGAGTTTTGCCAGTGCCCGGCGGCCCGTAGAGCAGAATGCCTCGGACGTGTTTCATGCCTGAAACGAGGGAAGACGTCAGGACTTCACCAATCGAGATCCAGGTGTTCCGCGAGTTCAGCAGCCACGCACTGATCCAACTAACCTAGCTGCTGAGAGACCTCGGGCGGGAACATCCGAGAGGCGAAGGTGCGTCGAAAGATAGCCGAGAACTCCTTGTCTAGACCGCCGATTCCCATCTGGGCAAAGTCCCAGTTGGGGTTTATGATACTCATGTGCCCGCCTGCCCCTCCCAGACCCCCCTGGATCGATTTTCCGATCAGCAAGAGGGTTGACTCTGGTGTGCGTTCCCACGTCACAATGGTGTTACCCGTGAGTAGTCCAAACTAAAAACACGACGCGCGACTCGCTTAAGACCATTCTAATGAGGCTCCACAAGGATGAAGAGGGGTTTCCAACTTACCTGGCACTTGCTGTCCCCCTTCTGCATGGATACCGCTATAATCGAACGATAAAGGCAATCAAACCGACAGTAAAATTATACAAAAAAGCCATTGGCGCTAACGTACAAGGTGGTTACGATAAGCACACGAAACAAAGGAACTTTTGATGATTCCAGAAACAGACTGATAACAATCCTCTGTTCCAGCGGGCCTGGTTAATGCTCTAGAAACCTATCCAGGAGAAAGAACCTTGACGTGACCAGATCTAATGAATCCGGTGGATCAAAAGAAGAGATTAGTCTCCAGACTACCGCTGGAACGAAGAGTGGGTAGTAGGTAAACAAGATTTGAGGTGACGTAGCCTGTGTTACCGACGCCTAAGAAACGCTGTTAGGTTCATTACTCAATCATTGTCCATAAATTTAGTTGATACGATGCAGAAGATCTACCTGACAATGACTTGACCGTGACTGACAGAAGAAGCTGGTCGAACCGAAAGAGAAGTGGCTGGTCAACCGTCAGCGGTGTATCAGCCATGTGAGTTGAGAATTTCTGGGAGAGGAGGTCCGAATTTATTGGGTCGCGGGGTCCCCTAAAGTGGGCGCTGAAACAAACCGGGGCACCTACTGTTTCTTCCCGTGCATCTCGACAGAGAGGTGGGCCAGACTGAGGTAGCCGTTCGGGCCGATCTTGCAGGGCTCGATGCCCAGCACCTGGTCCAGCGATATGTTCGCCCACTTGCGCTAGAGTGTGGGGAGGGGTGAGTTAAAGCGAGGGACGTACGTGCACCAGGCCGAAGCCCACTTTGCCCGGCGGGATCTTGTCGCTGGGATCCACGCGGAACAGATACGAACCGACGCCTGTGTGAAAAATGCTGTAGCGCAGCGACTCGTTGTATTCACGACTGTTTAAGAAGACGTGGTTCGTCAAGGACATCTCCTCCGAGGGCGCTTTTGTGGCTGTTAGTTGCATAACTATGGTGTCTCCCAACAAGGTGCCCGTTAATCCCGGAAGAAGCGATCAATCTTGTTGCAAAATCGTAATAAATGGATCAAATGACGATCGCAAATTATATTCGATAACATTTAACAACAAAAGGACAAAGTGAAATCTCTACAAGCGCCAATACTTAACCAACCGTTTACATTGAATCAAAAAGTACACTTAGGTACACTTGCCTTAGGATCTTAGGTTAAAATAATGCAGCAAGCACTGGATTAGTTATTAAATGTGGCCGTTTCTCCTTAACTACGGAGTAATTTAAAACGAGCGAGACTAGTTCAAATTCTGGGAATCATTTTACAAACACTGGAAACAGGTGTTCATGGTCCGACAATAAACGACCTGACAATGAAGCTGGTAATCTTGGAAGAAGATACAAAGAAGGAGAAACCAACCGCATTTTAACGTTTGGCAGAAAGACATAAATATGAGAGTAGAGAAGAATGGAATTTTGGAGTCGCGTCTTTACTCTAGAATGAATTATACTTCCAAGTCATTCAAATTAACGCATCTAGTAGTAAAACGATAATCGATCTATAAGACACCTTTTGGCTAGAATACGTCGCAACACTTGCTCTGCAAAAACGAGTCGGCAGGCGTTATTAAATTTGGGATCACTCAAGAAACAGGTCTCATTAAAACCATGTACTTTTAAGCACTCAAGCAATGAAGGGATGTAGAGAGACCACATTTACATTAATATAAGGAAAAGAATCTCTGTATGTGAAATTTTCTCGTAACTTAATGCTTTAAAAATAGTGTACTATTAAATGTTTGCTCGGTGTTATCAAGACGATTAGTTACAATGGCTTCCACTCGAAGGTCCAATGAACAAAAGTCATGCATAAGAAAGGAGTGTCATTCAGGTAGTGTCAATAAAAATATTACATCGGATATATTTGCGTAAAAACCCAAATGATTATTATATGGAGAAAGCATAATAATAAGTATGAATCGAGGGAATAAAATTACATCTAAAAGTAGACGGAAGTGATATTTAAATATAAAACAAATGAAAAAAAGACAGGTTATACTACATGCACACTCATCATCAATTTTCATCACCTTGTCGTAGCCACTAAATTACAGAAATGAAATAACGAGAACCTTAGCCACTTCTCACCTATTAGAACGTCAAGATTCCACGTCGAACTCAGCGGTACCCGATTTAATTAATAAGAACCATCCTCAAGGTTAACGGAAATTTTGAAATATTTTTGAAATCTTGGTATACCTACCAACCTTTATCTTACACACACTAAGAGCCACACTCCTTTAAAAAAGCACTCTTTAATTAATGAATTTTGAGGGTGCATTTAAATGTGAAGGGCTTAGCGAACACCACGCTAGAAATATTTGTTTTATGTGAGAAACAATAAAAACATTAAATTTAAGTAGTTCAGTTACCTTACCTACCATTTGATATAATGATCATTTTCTAATTTACACATCTTTTAGTGTTTTCTATATGGATAATTATTTGTTGAGTTTCTAGTCATTTTCTGTTTGACTCATATATTTGATTTGTTCTAAATTAGTGAGACAGGCCTACATGTTTATGATCCGAAAATGCTCTTTTAAATCTAAAATACCAACAAATTCGATATAATTTATGCTCTTCTTCAAAAAAATCTCTTCAAGATTTTACCTTTGCTCACTGTGATAGTGTAACAGGTATTTGATGCCATATTGGAGTGATAGTAGAATATATGCTTTTTTCCTTTCAGTGCATATTTTTTAATCCTATAACTAAGATGCCTGATAGGGTTTTAGACATAAAATTAACTATCAACTGTATTCATGTGGACGCAACCATGCCGTAATGTTGACATTGAAATCTACCAACTAATACAAACTATTTCTACCCTGGCAAGTCCAACATGACATATATGTGATAAAGATTATGTATTAAGTTGAAACAATTTGGTTTTTTTCATTTTGTTAACCTCATGCTTTATTCAAAGACTTTCCTCTCTAGGTTTGACAAAAACATTTAGGTGTTTTTTTTTAAAAAAATATCTTTCTTAACTTTAAACTTATGATACTAACCCTGTAAGTGATCTCTTACATGCATGGACGAAGGTTGCTAACCATGATTTTTCGCAAAATCTTGACTGGCCAATGGACGCACACTGAAAAACCAGAAGTATCCCTGCATTGCTTTAATGTAAAAAGAGTGAGGGTCTAATAGATGAAATGTGGGATTTAAGTTAATAGATTAACCTATGCAGACAATATTCTTGGTATTTAAACTAACGCATTGTGAGGATCAGCACAACTACGAAAAACGCAAAAGATTTGGTATCCGAGTTGTAATTCACCTTATTTGGTGTATTCATAAATTAAAATTGCACACTATTTTGATACGTGTCCTTCTCAAATGCCGTAAAAAATATCCATTGACAAAACCTCGACCGAGTAGGCGCATCGAGATCAATACTTGGGGGAAACCTGTACATATTACCATAAAACATACAAAGTAGTATTATGCTACATTTCGTCCGACCAACAAAGCAAATACTGGGAATCAGCTCCGAAGATTACAGATATAAACCCAGAAAAATTCTAATTTCATCACTTTTATTCAACAATGCATTGCAACCAATCAGCGTGAAGTGCCTACACCTGTCAGGTGTCGAAAACACCCCTACTGTTACCGGAAAATATTTGCAGTTTGAGCTTGTTTTGCGTGCCTGTTGTGTAATTCTTCAATTCAGGGCTTCATGTTTACTGAAACGCAAATACAGGCACTACTAAAGACCTCGTAGCCCTTGGCGTGACCTTGCAATGCTCAACATATGGTTGGCGGGATCAGTAAATGACAAACACTATACCCTTTTCTGAATACGCTGCCTTATGACCTCGGATAAGGGCTAGTAGCTTCATGTTCAATATCACTTCTCAGACTTATCTTATGGCTTCAAAGCCTCGGAAGTTTTTGCTTGCTACTGGCACACACCTATTGAGTGGACAAGTTTAATCAAGTGCGCGCACCTTGAGTATTATTTATTAATAAAAACGTTTTACAAGTACATTTTGTTTGCCCACATTCGATTTTGCAATGGCTGGATCGATCAGGGCTCCTTTTGACAATCTACCTAGTGAAACAATAACGGCTAAGGACCAGTCACAAAATTCGGACTCGTTATTGGTTAAAAGATGCCTTCAAGCCTTACTGGAACAAGGTTTTGGCACCTGGATTGCAGTGACTTAACTTCTGGGAAGTAGGCGTTTAATGCAAGTTACAATTTACCTGACCCCACTCACGCACCGCTAGTGGACTTAGTGGTGCTAAACAGACGTGTGTGCACTCAGTCAAGTGACGCAGCCAATCAGGAAGCCCCAAGTGCCACGGCACTGGAGAAATCTATCAGCGCGCAGCTTGCGACGCGCTAGGAGACTGAGTTCACGAAAACAGGAGCAGTCGGTGTCGCATTCCACCAAAGTTGAACACCATGCTCCGTCAAGCCTTCGGTAGGTTTTTTTAAACTGATATCTATACCGAATACCTCCTCTTTTTTAACAACCAAGAAGCACTAAACTTCAGCCAATATATCACTTCTTTTTAGCCCTTCTGTATAATTCAGGGCCGTACTAAAGTTGGTAGCTTAAAGCACACGTTGTCTCACGCTGAGGGAGCTTAAAAGTAACGCTTCTAAGGAGTTTAAAAGACGTTGTAAATTCCTCCTCATTGGTGATAACTGGGGACGATAATATCGACCCTAAATGCACGTGGCAGCACCAGAAAGCCAAGATATTGGGGTCTTTCCTCCACGTTTTCGAACCAACCCACTAATCCACTTCTCTGCCCTTCAGCATTTGCTTGCTGCTTCATGGCATTTTGCGCCTACGGACAAGAAATTCAAATCTCCAACGAAACCATGGAAATATCGGTAAATGCGTCGGAGCCTCTTCAGAATAGCACCAAACAAGCCGATATACAATGTCCAAGTTGTTATGGACGAAGTGTTTGTGTCAAACCGACCAATGGCAGCGCCGCCTCCTGCTACTGTCCGCCGGATTACGCTGGCGAGTTGTGTGATCAAGGTTCGTAATTTTTGGCGTTTGATGCACCCAATGTTTGAGAGTCATAATTGTAGTCCACTACTCGAATGTGCGTCCACACAATGTGTCAAGATGCCCTGTAGAAGCGGCCAATCAGAAGCCCACACAACACAGGATGGGAGGAACCAATCAAACAGTTGAACGCGAAATAATTGTAGCGTTAATGCAGGCGTCAGTTAACTAGACTGAGTGCGATGGCAGGATTAAGTCGATAACTTCATTAACCGCTTCCAACTGCATATCACACTGAGAGAATGCTTGTCTCACTAAGAATGACAACGTTTTTTGTCTGCGTGTGCTGACGAGGCGGGTTTTAAATACAAATGTTAACCTAATCACGGTTTCCACAGTTAAGCAACCAGCCACTGATATTGCGCATGGGTATTTTCCGGAACAATTAAAATGTCTGTGAAATTTGTGTGATGGTTTCAATAAACTTATTAGCAATTGATTAAGACATTCGACCACCCTCGAAGGTACCCTAGACACGCGCGATCCCTATATCAATGTTGTCATTTTTAGCACAAGTGATTCTTCCAGAAACATGCACTAAGAATCAATGTTTCAACGGCGGTATCTGCTCTGAGGGCAAGGAAACGACGACTTGTATTTGCCCCTACAACTACGCTGGAACCAACTGCACTCGTGGTATGTTCTCGGCTGTCGTTAGTTCGCCTTATGTCTGGAACAGCGGCACATTATCTTATTTGCTATCAAGGATAAAACTAAGGTTAAGGTAAAGGACAATCAGGACCCAGTTCGGTGTTGGAGGGGCTTGGATCCACTCACATGACGCACACGGACAATCAAGATTAAGATGCGCTGTGGAAGTGCCAGCTGAGGTGTATTGATCAACTTTTCTCTAGATCAATCAAGTAATCGATTGTGCGTGGAACACATCAGGTCAACCGGACTAGATTTATATTCACGAAAAGGGGACCAGTGGGCAGATAATGGCTTGAAGCACCACCTTGGGATTTGAACTAACTCCCGAGAGATGGAAAATGAAATGAACCGTATGCGTGAAAGAGCTACAGGTCAAATGGCGAGTTCAAACAGGTTCCATCTGCTGGCATAAATCTCAGATTTGCGAAGTTGATGCCTGATTGGCACCAACACGGTCACATCAACCGAGTGCTTAGCACATCGGTTGTCAAAAACATGCAAGCTTTGAGACCAGGGTTCATGTGAAATACGGAAGATGGGGTCAAATTAGAGGGAACCTCGTAAAATCTACTAGATTTAATTGTCTCATGTGAACAGAGATGAGCCAGGCGATACCTCTGATAGATTAAAGTTGGTTTTTGGCCATTTCAGTGGCAACATGGATTGAAGTCTTAGTGGACGTCTACAATGGAAGGTGGTTGCTAAGCGGGACTGATACCAACACCACGGAATCCGTGAAACGCGGCGTTGCATGTGGCAAGGTGAGGACTTGGCTGCTTGTTGAATGGTACCCTCGTTGTGGCGTTTACTTCCAGTCTCATAACTTAATGACAGTAGAGCACATCGTACACGCAAACTCACATAACCGTTGCCGTTAAATGTCATCGCGCTCTCGTTACGCCTTGATCTAATATAAGTGGAGTCTACACGCGAACAACAAGCACATTCATGTTTTCCTACGCAAACGACCTCGTGTGATGGATTTTAGTGCCAATTTTAATCACAAAAAGCCACCACCTGTTTTTGACAAACTATCTTACTGCACTTGGCACACTGAACCAATGTGGAGAGCCGTGATGAAAGACGTCGCGTAAGACAATCGCTAATTCATTCATGGAGTATTTGTGTCAGTCCACTTAAAATGGCTGGGGCATGCTACGTCTGGCAAGTAAGAATCATAGCTTTCGTAAAATGGGCTTAAAGCTGTATTTGAGAGTTACACCAAGCGTGCACATTTGCTTCTTCATACTAATCGATAATCTGGTGGCACAGCAGCGGAGATGATGACATTACTTCTCCAACAATACTTTCCCACGCGTTGCCAAACACGTGTGTGAAGCCTTGTATTGTCCACGTGGCACACGATTCCGTTGCGATTGGCCAGTTCTGAACGTTTTTATTGGTGGCCTCCTCTTCCAATTTCATTGGCCGTTGACCACGAACATCCCAAGTGATCGTTTGGCGCATTGAAACCGGTCCAAAATACGCGCCAGTCAAACGAAAAGCGCAGAGACGATCCATGTTTCATCAACGCTGATGACGTCTTTCGAGAGGGACGAGTCAAAATGTTTATGGGAGGCATACCTTACATGTAGACAGACTGTGCATAATACTCGTGTTGGAATCTCAAAGGAAAGCACTACTTGGCTAACAGAAGTAAACTACAATTCCACATAATAGAAAACTACCCTTACCCGGGATGCTTGTACCAACACAGACAACCAAAAATGTCGTTTTCGTCGAATCTACTAGCACGCATGACTCATACCATTTATTCCAGTGTAGTGGCTAAAAATTGGTTGCATTTATTGCAGATTATTTCGTATCTCTTGACTGGTTCCGATCCACGCATTACCACCTCCTTTGTCGACTGCTACTTTGATGGAATCTTGAAGAACGATGAAGGGAAGAAATCGCAAGTAGCTCTGCACCTCAAATTTGATCCCGGTGTCCAAGGCGAAGATATTTTGGCTTCAGCAGTGGCGCAGCAAATTGCCAACTCTTCAGAGCTTGTTGGAGGTCCCGCCTACAAAACCGCGATTGACGACCTCGTAGACATTAGTAGTATGTTTCAGTAGTATATGCCACTAGTTGAATGATCTCTAACGAAAAAAATAATCGGTGAAATTGAAATCGCCTTTAAATAACGGTTCCTTGGTGCCGATTTTAAATTGTCACCTTGTTTTAACGATTGGTTGTTTCTTTTCCCAGACTACGACGTCTGCAAAGCAAACAAGCACGACTGTTCGCCGTCTGCGACTTGCTCTTCAAACGGCATTACGTACACGTGTGCTTGCAAAAGATTTTACACAGATGGAGCTGATATCGTGAGGGCATTGCCTGGCCGTTACTGCTACTGTAAGTTGCTGTTGACGTTGTTGCCTTGGTAACCGTGGCCGCTGTTTCTATATTCTGCAAAGGGCTTCCACAGTCATCACAACCCCCTTCCCTCAAATTATCCAGCTAGGTGATTAGCGAAAAAATGTAGGAAAAAACGTGTTAAAGTCTCATCCAATCAGAGATAAGAAGGTCAAGAGATTCTGGTTGGACAGTAATGGCAATTTAGCTGTAAACGCAGACTTGTTGTGGCGATTTCGTGTCATGCAATCACCGAAAATGAATCGAACTAGGTTTTTAATGGATCGACAGGATAAGCCTTAGTCGCAATATGCGACAAGCCATATGACTACATTTAAAATCCGTCGTTTGTGCTTAGAAAGGTGTACAAACAGGAATGTTGCCCTGGCAAAACGGTCCAAAGGTCACAAACCACAGTGTCAGTCGTGGCATTCGAATGAAACGGTGAATTCAAGTTAAGGTCGGCTGTAAACTCAACATGTGGAGGAGGGTTATTTAAAGCGATATGCACGGCAAAGGTATCAAAGGAACCCTTGAAGCGAGCTGTTGCTATCTGATTGGTGGGGGCAACCTCGTAGAGAATCTTAATGAAAATGAACACCGTAGTCAAACAGCCAATCGGCCTCAGACGCATGAATTTCCTAGATGCATCTGGGCCAATCACAAGATAGTAAAAGAAGACTTTAATTTCTTGGGGAGGTAGACGTGGCATTTGAATGAATGGAATTTAAAGTGATAGCGTATCCAATTTATTAGAGAAATTAGCATATTAAATATGAAATATTCTCGGGAAACCCAATAAAATTTCTTATCTACCCTCTGGAACTTGGCTGTTCTATTGGTAAATTTTGTGCCAGGATGCGACTTGAGGTGTTCTCTAAAACATTTTTAGTCTTGTTACGACTACCAGTCCACAGATGCACAACACAGAGCTCAATCAGTTAATTCCCTCATGAGCATGCTAAGTGGGTGGCCTTGAGTGTGGATAAGAGAATTAGTATACACAAAGATGAATGGACCAATAGAGAGAGAGGGAGGGAGATATGAATACTAAAAAACAGAAAAATGCGAAGTGTCTTGGGGATGACATGTTTTGACTAATTTTACGGCCTCTTAGGGGAATCAATGATATCAAAATTGGGGTTTTTGATCTTCTAGACAGCTTCACCTCGGGGTTCCTCCTGGGGTGTGTGGTTGTCCTCCCACTGCTAATCGGGACAGTTGTGGGCACCTTCTTTTGGCGACGGTACCAGGCACAAAAGGCGTGGGTTCAGACGTCTCCTGACGACGCCGTTCAGCTGGTTCAGTCCCAATACCCCAAATACACTGCCTAAGGGGAGTCTGTCGTGCGCCAAACTGTCACATTCGCCATTCTTAACCCGCGTAATTACTAACGCCCATTAACCCCGCGAAAAAAAACAAAAGAGACTACGAAAATTAATGGCTATTGTGTTCTGTATTAGGGGGTTTGATGTGCAGGAGAATTACCAGAAATCTTCACCGTGTTGAGAAGCGATTGGGCGGCCACCACTGCCGGCTCTTCTGATTGGCCGACTTAAGTGCAAGTGGGATTCTAATGAAATCGATTTTCTTTCCGGTCAATATTCGATGCTAGTGCACCTTACAATGTCAAACCTAGAGAAGAGGGTTCCTTGGGCGGATCTTGTGTCAACCATTCACAAGACACTCAACATAACGCTCGGATCCTTCACTGGTCCACTGTCGCACCAATGAGCTTGCTGTACAAATATTATTGGACGCTGAGCGCGGCTGTTAAGTTGATTGGTTCTGTCAAGCCTTTTTAAGTGGTTTTTCTCATTGGGACATTGTGCCTAATCTAAAATTTCAATCACTTTGCAGAACAGCACATTGATTTCATTATCATTTTCATCTGGGTCGGTTCAAACTAACCATCTGCCGTATCTGTCTAACTATTAGACGGCTTTGCATTTACTGAACAGGCATGTTGCACAAGTAGTGGGAGTTGAACTCAGTATTACTTTTTATCTACAAATAACTAGTGAGACCACTCTACGGAATTCTTCTTGGCACTGTGGTACTGACTCCCTTTGTCATCGGATCGGTACTGCTTTTCTATTGGATAAGAAAACGCCAATTCAGGAAGTTCTGGATTCTCCCGGCCAATGAAACGATTGATTCATTGGGATTGGTGGATTCGCCTCGATACAACTACTCTGTCTAAAGACCGTTTCCTTCTCAAATTTCATTAAATATAAACTTAAATTTTTGTATTAAGGCGTTTACTTAGCACCAATATTTAGGTTTTAGAGTAGAGATACAACCTGTGTGCCAATTTATGTAAACATTCGTGGCTTATTGAGATTGCTTCAGTCCAGCGTTGGCAGAGATTGGATACATTCAACTGCAACGAAAAACGCGGGCCTCAATTTAAACAAATTAGTCAGAACCCCGAGAATAGGAGATAGATTCAGTGGAAAGACAGAGGAAGCATATCCAAGCGCCAATTAAAAGTTTCCTTGAAGACCGTTACAGCAATTTAGATAACTGACATATTTAAAAAGGAGTAGGCCAATAGGATGGTTGCGGTCTATATGAAGACGGAAAAGGTGTGCATTTATTTGAAAAGCAGAAAAAAATACAAATTTGTTGATTTTATCGAAAAACAAGAATCTTCGTCTCGCACCCATTGTGGAACAGTCCACAAACTCATATTTTAGCAATTTTTCTATCAAAACAAACCACTAAGACGAAGTTCTATTTTAAAAGTAACCAAGCAAATCTTTTCCAGGCACGATGAGTCATTATGTTCGTGAGCGTTTTTGTAGAGTATCGTTTAAGGAAAACTTACTAGAAGCAGGGGGATGTTAATGACATTATGGTAAAACTCTTCGCGAAATTTCTAAACGCAATAAAAATTATTTTGGACTCCGTCTTAATTTGTGTGTAAGCTAAAGTGTGTGTGCATGACGTACGAGGCAAATAGTCTATCTAACCCAATCTTTACGGTAGTTCACACATGGTCTTGAACGATTATCATTGGTCCAATCAAGTTTTAGGCGGTTTTTCAAAGAGGAAAATCGATAGTAGTCGCAGTTTAGGCCCGCGCATTGATGCAATGAGCGAGAATAAAACAAAATGGATTGAGGCGTTAACTAGGCGTGGAAAGTGCGACTCGGTGGTCGATGAATTCGAAAGCAAGCAGTTGGCGAATGTCATGAAGACGACGGGAGCCGAACGAATCATCTCCAATTACATCCCAGGTAAACTCGAGGAAACCGGCTGGAATGAGAGGATTTTCGAGGAATGTCGTAGATGGTTAAAAGAACACACGGCTAGTGGGAAACCTGTTTTTTATGGACAGAAAATTCGCGAGAAATACCGCGAACCAGAAGACGTTGATCCAAGTGAATTGGTTAAGCCCCTAGAGAAAATAGCAATGTCACTCGTTCCTGAAGTCGTGTGCAGAGAGCTTATGGACCATATTATAAAAGTGATTAACGAAAACCTGTTGGACTAATTAAATTTCCCAAATTGTTTAAGTTGCCTTCATTTCGGCTTGTTTATCTCGAAAATTCAGAGGATATTCAGCTCACATAATATAGATATCCTTGATTATGTCCTTGCCCGTGACCTTCAAACCAAAACGAAAATTTTTTTTAAAGTTTCTTAAGAATCAAATCGTTGTCATGGCAGTTTGAAAGCATAGCCTGATGCTGCATCACACATTTTGTGAATAGAAGCGACTAAGCCAGACTACCATGTAATAACACGCAGCAACAGTAAGTTTGGACATCAAGGAAGTGAATTTTGATTTGATAGTGCAGTTGAGTCATATAATTTGTGTTTTTCAGTCGTAGTTAGCAACGGCAAAACTAAGTACGTTGATAAATATCATCTACTTTGTTTATTTCAGTACAAAACAATGATCCGAGATGTTGTAAAAATGTTTTAATGCACTAAGTGTATAGGGAGCACAGAGCGCTGCCTATATCATCGGTCTGATCCATTGTGAAAAATGGAAATCAGTAAAATACCAAAACATAAAATGCAAAATTGCGGAGAAAGTGATGAAGCAGCACTAACGCTTGCTCCGAAATTGCTTACATATTTAAGCACACATCTGAGTGATGCGAATAACAGGTTAAATGAACAAAATTAGAATATATTTTGAAGTATCGGGCCAGAGACTGCTTTGTTTGTGAATCGCACTATTTGCAAACGGCATACACCGAACCACTCCTCTTTTCACAGCCACCTCAATAATAATGTACCACCGCCTCTACACTCATCTGAGTACTGAATTAGCATTATTCAGCAACTTCATTGTTCACGCATGACAGCAGGTTTGGGAATCTAATAAATGATCGTATCTCCGTAATCTCTGGTCTTCTGCAATTTCTCGGACACATGCGTAACGTACTTTTGTCAGTGCAAAGCACTAGCACTTGTACAAGGGTGAAGACGGTACATTTAGAAAAATCAATTGATTCAAGGTTGATATTTCGTGTTCCGATGAATCCGAATCTTAGGAATAGACATACGGACAACTTTGCATGCTACTGATATACTTTAAACACGAAATTTCAAATTAAACTGAGATTCGAATGACTTCAGAAATGAAACACGGTAAAATAAATTCGTTTAACGTTTATTAAGAAATGATAATTTCAATTACAACCATAAAATATATCCATGAAGTACATTTATGCAAAGTAGGCCATACAAAATGTAGAAAAAAGAAAAAAAGGAGGCAGTTTTTAAAAGATCGGTTTTATTTGCATAAATTGGCACAATGCAGCAGATATGTTTGAAAGACACGAGTCTTACAATCTCTGAGAGATGACTCCAGGAGGCCTACTTTGAGAGCTATGCAGTAAAAGCCCACATTTAATGCCTCTTTGAATACGAAAAGGATCATTTCTCAGTGTTTGCACAATATATTAGAAATATGTGTGAAACACGACACTAACTCCCTAGAATCGTCACTTTAACTAAATATCACGGCACCATGATCCATGATTACAAAGCTTATATTTTTTGCCCTTAAAAGTCCTTTCTGACACAATTAAACTTATGCTATTGCCCTACAAAAAAGTAATCGCTAGGGCTAGGCTTTAATCTAGGTGTAATTAATAATATTTTTTTCTTATTAATGTTTTATTATATTCCAGTGTGCACTAAGAGCAATGTGTAAAATAAATTTTTTCACACATTAGTTAATCTAATTGTTAAAAACCTGACTTGATTTTACGTAAAGCGCAATCATCGTCAGTATTCAAAAGATGTTGCGGTTGGTGCATCAGTCACTTGCAAACTATTGGTTGTTCTAGGATTTTTTGCCTTAATTTAAGTTTATTCGTTAAACAACGTTACTCCTCCACTGGAATCGTCGATTTCTATTGGTTGTTGGTGTGTGAAATGTATTACCTTGAATGCTTGTCCAAATGAGTTCGAACTCCAGTCCTCCTCATGGCTCTTCAAAGGATTTTAATAGTAAAAGCCATTTACAATTGCAAGACGAAGAACCTTTTCATCTTCAGCCTAAGAAACAAAAGTTAGTTGTATCTCGTTCGAGATTTGAAGTCAATTTTATTGACGTTTTTCAAAGGGAAATTATTTTAGGCTTTCAACGGAAAGTCCAAGCCTTTACTCTCTTTTCTTTGGGACACCGAAAGAATCGGAGAAGCCATTTACACCGCCAAATCCCGACGTCGTTCCAGATTTATCATTTGTTCTATCGCCGGTGAGCTTGGTGATTGTTTTGACTCCCAATAACGATTTGTTTTCGGCTATTGCTTAAGTCTGTTCTGATATCCATCCCATTTTAGTGTAAAAGTCTGTATAGTATAGTCCGGCAGCCCTTTTCCTCTGCGGAAAACGGCCTGGGTGACATGGGTATAGAAGAATACAAAAAACTTTTGGATTCTGCGCGTTCAGGAAAAGTGAATATAAGGACTGCTTACCGGACGATGGCTTCAAACCGAGTCGGGTAAGTTTTAACTCATGATGTATTCTGTGTTCTTTTGGCCGACTTTTCAGTAAAATATCGTCTTATCCGACCTGAACTATACTTCTGAACGTAATATTAAACACTTTTACCGTGTGTTTAAGCTGATAAAAACACCTCTGTTATTTTGGCATCACAACTGCACCCACAGACGCCTTGGGCCACAGTTATTTGTGGTTGTAGTTGTGAAAATGGTAAGTGCTTCTTTATTGTTATTTCTCGATGACAACGCTTATTCCTGAAAAAAATCGGCCAATGACTGCCGTGTGTATTAGTGGAAAATGGGCTTTTACAGTTGACGCTGAATGTTCACTTCTCCTGTCTTGAGCTCCCTTTGACAGCAGACCAAAATTCCAGTGGTCGAAGACATGAATTTATGCGTGAAGTGCATTTGACTAACGACGATTACCATACTTCTCTTTTGTTCGTTGAAAAGAAAGTCGTGTTTGTTAAAATTTATAGTAGTCCTTGAGAAGTGTCGATTATGTAAATCGTATTCTCGTTTTAGTCAAGGATCTCCCTCTAGTTTGTCTTCCGGTAAGTGCCTCGTAGCTTTTGTCATTCGTATTTTAAGTTTTTGGTAATGTATTATTCATACTCCTATCACTGCAATTAACGTCTACTGTATCTTAAATTATTAATTTAATGTAGGAAACAGAAAATTTTAGGCATTCAGTACCATTTCATAGTATGGCAACGTAGAAGTTAGAGAATGTGCTTTTGGCAAGTATTAAAGGCATGTCTAAATGTTCTATTCCGCTCTGTGGTTTGACAATCTCCAGACTGCATCAACACAAACGTGTGTGGTTTGATTTGAAATTCTTTGGAAGGCGGTTTATCTTACACTTAAATCACTGTAAATTCGGTCACAATTATCAATTTGTCGTAACCGGCGTCGACAGAGATGACGGACTTGAATTACCACAACTCAACGCTTTCAATACGCCATCCCATTTGGATTATTTTTCAATTGGGGTCGCCCACCATTGGTGAAGTGAAGACCACGTAGACTTATGCAGTAAATCATCGTGAATTTTTCTATTAGTTGATTAATTTAGACGTGTGTGAATCTACTTATCGTGATGGCCCGTCTGTTGTCACATAAAGTTCGCTTTTGAGCCCATGTTGGTTCTTGCTACTCAATGCTCACTTCCCAAGTCGAACACCTGAGTGCTGCCAACGTGTCAGGCTGTGAAGCATCAGCTTGTGTTTCTGCGATCACACACCTGCTCTAGTCTTCTTCCTTACTCGGTAAAACGAGCGTCTTGTGCTTTCAGTATCCCAGTCGTCACGTGACCTCGTTACCACGGCGCAAGCAGCAGGGGCGACAGGGAGAACGTTGACTGTGGCCTCACCCGATGCCGATGCTTGGTGCTCCCGTGTGAGCAACACGGCCTACCTCTCCAAGGCCTGGCTCTCCAACCTCGCCTCCACCTTTTCGACGTCCTCTAATCAACGCGATAAACAAATATCCCAGCTTGAGGCGGAATTGAAGTTCTGGGAGGCCCAGGTTGAGTGCTTGTTTCACGTGGTCTGCGTTGAGTGACGCTCGTCTGCCTAAATCGTCTGATTGGTTGAATCAGAAACTCGGGTTTATCGGGTGCTCTGGGTGGATTGGGCGAGTGTGGTCGATCATTTAATCGTAAACTAGCACGCTTAACCACCCGTTTTTATCGGTCACATGTGCGTTAATAGTTGGGATGGTGCTTGAACCAGTTGAAACAGAGGAAATAACCACTCTCAAAGAACACCAACCGAGACGAGCCTCTCTTGATCGTGAAGTAAATCGTAGCAACGAAGCCTAAACCTCATCCCCAATTTCCCCACTGCCTCTTGTAGCGGAAGTTGTCGGAGGCGGCGAAAATCGATGAGTTGGAACAGCGCCTCGCGTGCCTCCTGCGAACCCCTCCCGTCCTCGAAGACCCCTACCTGAAGCCCCAGCCCATCCCCCAGGAGCTTCCCTACAAACGCCCAGAGAAGCACGCTCTTCCCGGTATGCATTCTTTAAACAACAAAAACTACTACTTGCTAGAATGCGCAGGCGCTGAATTTACCCTCCATCCTTTTCAGTTCTCTCAGACGATCAGGTTGAGTTTGTGATGAAGACGCTGCGTTCGGCTGGTCCAGACACCGTTTTGGTCAATAATTATCGCCTCGCCGTTACCCAAAGGGAACTCCTCACGCTCACGGGCACTAACTGGCTCAGCGATATGGTAAGTGACGCTACTCCCTTGTTGTGCCTCAAACATGGCCTCTCAACGCCTAGTTTCCCACCCGCCTTTGCCTCTGAGGACTTAGGCTATTCTGCAAGATCACGGCAACCGTCGTTCTTCGTTAACCATGCTATTATTATCGTCTACTGCTAGGTGATCAACTTCTACATGCAGTTGTTGCATCATCGAAGTAAAAGGCTCCACGAAAGCAACCCCTCGTTGCCTCGTGTAGCCGTGATGAACACCTTCTTCTACCCCAAATTGGTCTCCGGCACGGGTTATGCCGGCGTGAGGCGCTGGACCCGATCAATCAGCCTCTTCGACCATGACCTTGTGCTAATCCCGATCCACGATCGGGGCATCCACTGGTGTTTGGCGGTATGTCGTCCCTACCTGCTTCGTCATCGACGTCTAAAAAAACTAATGTAACCGCCGGCCTCAAACGCTGGCGTTCTTGTGTAAATGGCGCTAACTATCAACACAATGCAGATGTCTCTCAATTAGCCTCCTATTTAAGTGCCCGTCGACGCATTTAGACTTTTAGTACTCGAATTTTGCTTGAATTGGGTGTCCAATTCGATGGTCAATAGGCTGTTGGTGCGACGTAATGAGTTTCCGTGCCCCGGAACACGAATTCTTAGTGGGTAATCCGATGTACTGATTGCGAAACGTGTTTTTGTTTTTTTTTATTTGCAGGCTGGCGATTTGCGGAAGAAAACTCTCACTTTCTACGACTCAATGGGCGGTGAAAACGATTTGTGCCTGGAGACCCTTTTGTACGTGTTTTGCTCACATTAATCTACACCACTGAGCACCTTGAGTGGAGGTCGGGCTTACTCCGTGAATCCTCCAATTTTAGGTCCTATTTGGACTCGGAAAGTCGCGACAAACGACAGAGGCCATTGGAGGATATGGCCGCGTGGAAGAAAATCAACACGGGGGTATTTCATTCTGTCTTGCTTTTGGCGCCAATGCTTCTCACTCCACCCTCAACGAGATTCTTTCCTCTTCCCGCACTGTAGTCCTCGGTACCGCAACAGAACAACGGCTGTGACTGTGGCGTCTTCCTGTGCACCTTCGCGGAGTTCCTGTCGCGCGACGCGGACTTCAAATTCTCCCAGGTACCTGTCGCGCGAGCTTTTCATGCTGACGAAAACCTCTCATTCCTTTTCTTTGTTGTTATCGGTGATGTAATGCTCGTGGTGGTTGTCTTTGCAGGCCGACATGCCGGACATAAGGCTGCGGATGAAGTACGAAATACTGACCCAACAACTCCTCACAACTGGCACGAACCTGGCACCGAGCTGAGGCCGATGGCTCTTTTTTCCACGCTCATCTGTTTTACAGTGTATTATAAGTGTGCTATTATTCAGATTTTATACCCCAGCACTTGCGCCTCCTTCGGGTTTTAATGTTTCCTCGAGGCGTGTTGAGGTGTTCAGTCCCAAGCCAACCACATCGTGACGTGTGGTTGACCGACAGTTCACGGAAATCCAGACTCCGGTTTTCCGAAGTGGCTTACATAGCCCTCACAACACTTCCAGCAGTGACGTGTTTAGGGCTTTTGATATTTGGAATCAGTTCCGTGGAAATAAGAGGAGTTGCAATGGTACCGAATTGGTGCCAACGAGCGTTGGATTCCCATTGGTTGGGCAACCATCACGGTGGAGAACGATCGATAAGTTTGTTCGCCACCTTATGGGAGGGGACAAATGTAGATTTTCCTGTGTCGAATAAGTAGCTGACGAAACTACAGTCCGACAGGTTGTCGGCTTGAACAATTGCTGCCTGGCCTTGTCCGATTCAAGGCTCAACAGCCATACACCAAGCCACATCGACAGGACAACGACCGTCGAACGCGACTACAGCGACATCGGCTGAATGCCAATCGATGTTACCACACCCTGGAGCAATGATGAGCGTGCAAAACTACCCTTGTGGATAGCCCGATAACCGGGAAATGTGCTGGCAGAAACTATAGCTATTACCGAGAGGTCAGGCCCGTGACGCAGAAACCATGGCAGATGATCAAAAAGCGGTTTCGGCAGAATACATAATATCTATATTATGCCTATTAGGTAATTGAAGATACCGTTCCAGTGCCATTTAAAGCCTAAAACGAATTGTACTGCAGAGAAGGATAATAAGGGTTACAAAAAGCCCCTAAATATTACACACAGACAAAAGTAGAAAAAAAAGGCGCAAACGAACAGACTGGGTTAATGGAATTAACAAGACAAGTGGTATAAGTTATGACAGAAGTGTACAATGATTGGCTTAATTCGGAAATCGCCCAATCGCAGAGTATCCACACGCACACGTTCACAAGCAAAGGATGAAACGTGGCTCAGGTGCTTGCTCCAGGTCCGTGCGTCGCAGATATTCCGGTTGACGTTGCGGCACCGCCAGCAGACCCACGACCCGTGGTGGAGAGCGCGGAAACGACCTGCGCGGGGCCATTTACAGTGGCTCCGACGGTGTTTTGAAAGGATTTGCGCTTGAGCAAGGAGGGATGAATGCAGGGAAGGACACCGCCATGGGAGATGTGCACGTTTTTAAGCAATTCATTCAACTCAGCATCGTTACGCACGCCGAGCATGATGTGACGAGGGGTTATTGTCTTCCTACAAAGACACCGAAAAAGAGCTAACACTACATGCAACACAAGAAACTCGAGCTGAGACAAAATCACGCCGTCGAGAAACAATGAACATTAGGGCTAGGTTTAGTAACTCCAATTGTTGCATAACTGACAAGCGCGTCGTAAAACGAGCCCGTAAAACGAAAGGCAGAAGAGACTTAACATTTATGAGACACAAAGACGACGCTGGTAATACAACTGTGTCGAAACATCAAATCAGTATATTCCGATTTCGCACGCAAATGTACCAGTAAAGTAAACGAGAACAGGAAAAAAAACTATATTGAAGGAACAAGGCAGAGAGAAAGAGCTTGAAAATTAAGCTAAAGTGCGATAAAAAGACAGTAGGTAATATAAGGAAGGCACCAAATCGGCACCTACAAGCACGAAAACATTAGCGTCACATAACTGTGGCCAAATCGTCACAGTAATAGCATAACTAAGGTAAGAGTTAAAACATCCAAAAGCCACTATTAAAGGCAATGGGTTTTGAGCAAACTTGGAATAGGTACCAAATGCACCGATAGCACTCACAGTTATTTAACCATGGTAGCTAAACACCAAAGATAAGTGAATGCAGCTACAATTACAACAGAGGTATTAGAGTGAACAAAGGAGGAAGTTGCGTAAAACAACATTTACGTAAGGTTTTGTTATCAATTAAGTCAGCAAACAAAGTACCTCTTATTTGCTTTAGCTGCATTTCCAGAGAGTTCGTTGACCTCAGCAACAAGATACTCAATGACAGCTGAAAGATAGACCGACGCAGCTGTGGAGGTACGCCGGGCGTACCGTCCGAGTTTAAGGTAACGATGGACTCGACCAACAGGCATGACTAAACCTGCCCTAAACGATTTGGTGTGTTTTTTGCCGCCTGCGGGCTTTCTAGCTTTCCCCCTTCCAGTCATATTTGACACAATCCGATGACAAAAAAGATGTCCGACGTATCGACAAGCGACCCGCTAGAGTTTATTTCGCGTGCACTAAAACAATTCAAACAAATATTTTTTATGTTGCAAATAAAAGGTAAATAAATAGTACAAACAAATAAAATAACAGAGTTATCGGAACATTTTCGCGTTAGAAGAAAATATCGTTTTTGTGGAACTGGAGAATGCAAAATGCGGTTTAACAAGAAAATAAGAAACCACAATTTTGTTAAAAGTTTCTACCATATTTATGTCTACCAAACTCTAAATCGTACCATAATTACAATGCGGATTATTTTACTCAAGACATTGCTCGACGGCTTGTCTGGCAATATTGAGTATTGTAACACGCAATAGAAGTGCATACTTATCCAAATAAATAAGTTTGCATTATTGCACAAAGACGTAAACAAAACGGAAAATTAAACAGACCTTGCGAATAGTATGTTAACAATTTATTTGTCAAGATTACCACATAAGCAATGCATAGGAAATTATCAACAGCGTATTTATTACTCAAGTTGTTATAATCAAAGCAACCTAAGCAGATTTTTTTAAAATTAACTCATAATTTTATTAAAATAGTAATTGTGATGGCTGTGTGACACGTAAATTTTTCTTTATTTCCCTAATGTTATCTAAACTGTAATGTTTCCATCTTTAGGGGACCCGTAAACTTTTCCCTTTACTGATTAGCCATAATCTCAAGTATGATCAGAAAATTAGATGTCGAATCCTAGTGTTCTACAAATTATCCTATAACAGTTTAACTTAATTAAGAAAGCTGGCATAAAAAGCGCTAAATTAACAAAAAAAAGCAGTTGAATGAATGTAGCGACGAAGTAAGAAGCAAACAAACTGGGTTACGCCAGCCTTCCCTAGTCCTATTTCTTTGTACGCTGTAATGGCCTTTGTAAAATATCAATAGCCAACCAACGACAAGAATAAATATGTAGTAATTAATCAGCGGGGCAGTTGGCGTTATATACTTGGATTAATTGCGCGTGGTTTGCAATTCTTGCGTATTAATGACTAATAAAACCTGTTATCCTATGCCACTATTATTCAAGCAGGGGCTACAATACTTTGCAACAGTGGAAACAAATGCCAGAAGAATAAACGCGTTGGACATTTTGGCTTATATTTAAAATGAACGACAGAGTCTAGGACTTATTAATGCAAAATACAGAAGTCATAATACTCCTTTTATCAGGGGCATCTAAAGGATATTTGAAGCCGCAATGACATCATTTAGATGCATTTACATGTCAAAATAAGCGATAATAATTCTTAGGCCGATCTCCGCCTGGTGTGGGGGGGGCTGTGAAATGAATGTTCTACTGTTTTGACAGTGGAATTAGTGAGAAAACTGAGAAATGATGATCCCTTAACAATCCAGCGAAATATTCCAAAAAACGGGAAAAAAATATTTAATTTTGAATTGAATGCAAATATCTTTATTCGTTTTAACAACATCAATTTAGCCCACTTCATGTTGAACCATACAAGAACTTTTCTAGATGTTGTGAACTTTCACTCCAGCCATTAGAAAATAATTATTTTTGAAGTGTCGCTTTATATCAACGTATTTTAAAATATTGCTATATTAGACTATACGTCGATGAAAAACTGCTTGGGCTATCAATGCAAATATCACAAATGTAGTTTTGAAAATGATACATTTTGCACAAAATACCAAAATTAGGTGGAAGCTTAGCCAGTTAAAGGTAATTTTTCCTTTTTTTTGTGTGTTTATGTAAATTAGTGCTACAGAACCATTCGAAGATTCAAATCAGAAAAATTGTAATTTTTAAAAAACATTAAAAATTTAATTTCGCAATATCGAACTACTAGCCCAATGAAAACATTACATATTGTCTACACTTTAGGCAATGTATAAAACCGACACAAAATATCTGATTTTGTAGTATTCCCGCAAAGTGTATTCACCAACAAATCAGAATGATATTTCGCATAATTAATAGGAAACGCCCATGGTATATTGATTTTCTGTAATGATTAAAATATTGCCTTTAACAAACGTATGCATTGATGTTTAACATTGGTTTTTAAATAACTTTAAATAGTCAAAAATTACATTTTTATGACAGCCAAATTTTTAAAAAACTTTTAAGGTCGGCGAAAGGGCGCGTAATTTGACCAAGACTTGTGTTAGAATTACGATGTCAGCTAGGGCCATTTACGAACACAAGGCGAAGTCGTTAATTAAACAATCGATTAAATTTAACTTGAACTGCCAATCTTTGCTAATATCGAGTGAAAAAGACTTGGACGATGCTCCAAAACATAACCCATGGTTGCTTACCCAGAAACTCGTCTGCAAGCCTGACGAGTTAGTTAAGCGTCGTGCTAAACTTGGTCTTGTTCTCCTTAATGCTACATTTAAAGAAGTCCGTGAATGGATTCTCAACAGAATTGGCAAACCCTTCACTGTGAGTTTCCTTAGAAGGCCCTTTTTTAAACCGTGCTCTTTTTCCAATTACAGATCAATTAAGTAGCCAGGTTTCAATGCCTTCTGGTTATTTTAATGGTATTCTTATCAACTTATGATATTTTTGTGTTTGATGCTTAATTTTTGTGTATTTGGTGTGATGTAATTTGGAATTTTTTTAAGAAATGAACTTAAAGAATTAAGTCTACGAAATATAGGTGGTTTCGCTTTTCCTTATGCAGGGTTTTTAATAAGTTATTTCCAGCCACTTGTTTCCCTTGAAAATTGCATTTAAACGATAAGGTATAGCTTGGTTTTAATTTAGCTCTGACAGCGAGTGTCCGCTTGTGAGTGGGAAGTCCCTTTTCTTTGGTTTTCCCCTACAGGTACTCTTTCTCCATAACTACATAACAAAGTAGACGAAAAACGTCTATTTTTATTGCTGATGAAGCCATTTTTTGCTTCTTTAGAATGGGTATTTTAAGTAACAAACTGTGGTAAATAGTTGCTCTCCGGTTAAGTAGTGTCAAATCCTTCAACATCATAAATGTCGTTGCAATTGAATGAATTCCAGGCATGGTGACTACTTCATTTGGCTATCAAATAAGAGCACGATTTTTCGGCAGTTGAGCCTTAAGCACACTCCATGTTTCCTTTTGTAATTATTATTGAAATTCTGAAAATGGGCTTGCAGCAGCTAAATGAGTAGTTGTTACAGTGAAAAGCTGAGATTGTTGTCTTGGTTGGTGTGTTTACAAGAAAAA